>AWOL01S0032634.1:8108-34526 GCA_000715115.1 Nicotiana otophora
GTTCTGCATTTTCTCAGTCAGATTCTCTGTCCTGGTTAATGGTAGCCCGTGTGGTTTCTTTGGCAGCTACAGGGGTCTCAGGCAAGGTGACCCCCTATCCCCCATGCTATTCATTTTAGTGATGGATGCTCTGAGTAAAATGATGGACCGTGTGGCGGGTGGAGGCTACTTAAGAGGATTAATACGTAAGCCAAGGTTTGAAAATTTATTATATAAAAACTCACGATATTGTGCTGGAATTATGCCATTAAAACCTACACAAATGAAAAGAACAGAATTTATGTTCTTCTTTCTAATATCAAACTAAAACACCAAATGGGAGAATTATGCACTAACTCGACATTGATCTTTTTGAAGGTTTTTAAAAATGGATCACGATTATCTTTGATGGTAGGCTAGAAACCTATGTTTTAGTCATAATTTGCACTCTAATCACTCCATTTTACTTGTGGTTGTGCTTAATTAATGGTGATTTGCACTTATTACATAATGATTCCGAGCTATTAAGATATTTGTATCTAATTTGAACAAGTTATAGCTTTGAAGTCTAAGTAAAACCCCAAGAAATTAAGTCGGGATCACGTTCGGGGGTCGAGGACCAATTTTGGATGTCAAAAAGTGAGAAAAAAGATTACTGAGAAAAATGAACTATCGCGCCGCGGGGCGCAGGGTGCTAGTGCAAAATCTTGCAGAGTGAAAACATTATCTCTCTGAAAATCCTCACTGATGGGGCACATGGGGCGGCGCATGGCGCCAGTGTATTTTTGTGGTCCAATTGTCCCATTTCGACTTGGAAAAAGGTAGTTTCGCCCGAGTCCGTTCATACATGGTATAAATACATCAAAAACACGATTTCTAGAGGACTTTTGACCTTGGAAGCTTTGGCTGAACATTGGAGGCTACAAGGCACGGGATTTCATTATTTTTCCATCAATTCAATATGGAAGTTTGGATTGTAACATTAGATTGATGCTTTCTCATTCTTTAATTATATTTGTGATGACTTGCTCCATAATTATGGAGTAGTTTACATTAAGGTTTGACATAATTTGGTGATTTGGTTGTTGTTTATGGATTTGATTACTGTTTAATTGCTTGAATTTATTGAAGAAGCTTTAATAGAGTTGTGATTTTATTCTTTATAGTGTTTAATCGAAAGAGGAACATCTTATTGAATATCATTGCAGCGTATGCCTTAGTTTATTTTGGTGATTCTTTGAAGTAATCGAGAAAGCTTTTTGAGTTACCGTTTAAATTAAGATTGAGAAATAATCGTGAGAAATTTCTCTTATATCATTCCTACCAATAGATTCTTGCAAGTTTCACCGCACTTCACATTAGTTTATTTGAAAGATTTAGATTTAATCGAGAGAGAAATCTGAATCTGAAGCATAAGCTAATCACCTATTGAATTCGTGAGAATCGATAGAACCTCAAGAATGAAATATAACAGTTTCATATCAAGAATAACAACCTTGTACCTATCATGTCAAACCCATTACTTATCACATTGATAATAAACCAACTCTGCGAATCTCTATTTCTTTGCAGTCAATTGTCAATTGCTTTACTTTAGTAGTTAATCTTAATTCGTAATCATTCCACTCAGTTTTGATCATACTGAATAGCAAATAAACCAGAAAGTATTCGAATATTGTTTAAATTCAATCCCCGTGGAGACGATAATTTAACTATACTATCTTTGACTAGCGAGCAATCATTTTGTGGTGTGTTTTGCGCTCGTCAAATTTTTGCGCCGTTGCCGGGGATTGGTAATTAATAGTGTTCAAAATAATTTTTGGCCCTAGTTCGGGAATTAGTTTTTGTCATTTTTTTATTAGTTAACTTCTCTTCAAGATTTATTTTGTAGCACCTAATAAGTGCTAGGAAGAAGACTTGAAGAAATTATTCCTAATATTAAACTCTAAATGCTGTGAAGATGGGACACAACCAACCTAAGAAAACAGTTGAAGAGTTAGCAGCTAAACATTATCGCAAGTCTACTATTTGTTTTAAATGTAGGGGAAATCATCTATTGGTTGACTGCCAAACAAGTAAGTATTCTTCCTATGGTTCATCTTTTGAACTGCCTAACTCTATTTCTAGTCCGCACAGTTATGAGGTTTCATACGGGCACAAGTTTAACTCTGGTTGGGATGAATACCCTTATTATGACCGGAATGAAAGTGAAGTGAGACAACCACCTCAAGAAGAGAATGATAATTTAGAAGAGCTTATGTATAAGTTCTTGAATAGTGTTGAAGAAACATTTATACAAAATCAAGAAGGACTTGTACAAAATGCTGAAGCCATTAAGAACTTAACAACACAAGTGAGTCAAATAGTAAGTATACTTTTAGAAAGCTCACTTCATTGTGATGGTGAATATATGGAGAATATACCATGTGAGAATGAGCCTACCCAAGAGGATGAGCATTTATAGAGAGAGCTTTCCACTCCGCAAGAGGATTCTAATTCAAATGAGATGATTGAAAATAATGTTTTGGTTGAGTGTGAAGCAATGGAAGAAGAGTTCGAAACCCCATCCACCTTTCCACATTTACAACCTTTAGTAGAAGAGAATGAGAAACAAATGGTCTTGGATATACCATAGGAATATTCACATGACCTTTCTTATTTATTTTCTTATTCTAACCTTGATCATGTGAATTTTTTTTTTGGGGATTTACATAAATATGCATGGATCGATCTTGTGAAAGATTGCTAGAACAAGGTGAGGATCATCATGAACGAACAATTCACCACTCAAAAAAAGGCCAAGAAAGAAATAAAAGAGCGGGTCTTACAGATATCCTCAGAGGACTTTGGCCTAATGATCTTCATACAGAATTCCAAAGAGAGAAAACGAGGAAGAAATTCAGAATTAGAGGTGGAGTTCATAAGTTCTCGAAAATGGAAAAAATTCAGGGGAATTTTCTTTACCTCTTGCTTTTTACTTGTGTGTCATGGGAACATGCCACGATTTAAAGTATGGGGTGGGAGATGTAAATATGTGTGTATATTGTTTTTCTTTTTTGTATTTTTTGTTACTATTTGTTTTTAAAAAATTGATTTCCCGACGATGGATCTTCTACACAGTTTTCTTGAGGGATTAAAGTCAATACAAAAAAAAATTAAAAATTCAAAAATATGCCTTTTATTTTAATTTTATTTTCTTAGGTCGTGTAACAATTCTCCCTTGATTTTCTTTGTGCCGCAGTTCTTTTCCAAGGGTTTTCCTTGAACCAGGTATAGTTAGTGTTTTTTTATAGGAATAAAAAAATTGTGTCGTAGTGATAAGTGGATGTAATATTTCTTGACTTTGTTATGCGTTGAGAGTGGTGAGTACCTTATTTGTGACGCCTAGGCTCAGTTCTTAACTTATGTATTGTAGTGCCTTAAATTATTTGATTTGACTTTGCTTAACTGCTTTGACTAGAGAGTCGAGATAGATCTGATCTTAAATGATTTATGTGCCATGGTGAGTAAGGTTTGTTGATATTCTGTGCATGTCAGTTGATGTCTAGAACTTACCCTGTATTTTTACAAAGCGAAATAGCAGTCTTGTTCAGTCTAGGAAGTGATAGAGGCGTTTTTTTATTGAGCCAGATATATGTGTTTATCCACCTAATTAATGTGCATCGTAGTTAGCCCATTTGAGCCTGTAATCCTATTTCTTTGATAACCACACTAAAAGCCTGACCTCTTTCTTTGAATTGGCTATCTGTTTGAAACTTTTACCTTTCTCGAGCACTTGAAATTGTTATGAGCCAGTAAAAGTTAAGTTAGGAATGATCGGGTTTTTGATTGGAACTATTGAAAAAGAGAAAGGTGCATTGTTTGAAAAAATTTGTGAGAGCTACTTGTAGGGAATTGAAAGAATAAAAAAAGTGAGATTCCTTGAAAAGAAAAAAATCAGAACTTAGAAAAGAAAAAATGGATTCCTTGCTAGTGATAGTTCTCATCTTGTTTGTGCTTAAAGATATTGAGAGATTGATGTTATTGTGTGTGAAGGTTGGGGTTTAGTTAAATATATGTGTAGGGTTTAAATTATTAATGTATGTCTTAAAGTGCTCAGGAAGGTGTAATCACTATTATCCAAATTGTATCCTACATGTCACGCAACTTACATTACGACCAAAATAAAGTCTTACTTGATCCTTGACTGATTACACTACGGGCAAGTTTATGGTACATTTTATGTGGCGCATGAAACTTATTTCTGAGAGTGAGTTAATTCTTCCTATCTTGAGTTCCTATTTGTTTTTGAATGTTGTTATGTGTGGAATTACTCTTTCTCTTTGGTGTGAGGGCACATGATTTGTGAAGGAAAGATAATGACTTTGGCCTTTGTGTTAGAGTAAATGAAAGGGTTTTTGAAAAATACGTACTGCTTTTTAGTCGAGTCTTGCGGCTAGGATGTTATGATAGGCTGCATGGTTTGCTTTAAATATTCTTGGCATGATGCGTTAGGGAAGTTGTCTGATGAGAAGGTCATCTCTATGTGAAGTGTAATTTGATTGCTCGAGGACGAGCAATGGTTTAAGTGTGGGTGTTGATGGTAGGCTAGAAACCCATATTTTAGTCAAAGTTTGCACACTAATCACTGTATTTTACTTTTGGTTGAGCTTAATTAATGGTAATTTGCACTTATTACATGTTTTATGCCTTACAGAAAATGATTCCGTGCTATTAAGATAATTTGGAGCTAATATGAACAAGTTGGAGCTTTGAAGTCTGAGTAAAAGCACAAGAAATTAAGTCGGGATCACGTTCGGGGATCGGGGACTAAGTATGGATATCCAAAAGTGAGAAAAAAATATTACTTTGAGAAAAATGCACTACCGCGTCGCGCCATGTGTTGCGGGGAACGGGGCGCTAGTGCAAAATTCCTGCATAGTCAAAAAATCAACTCTTTGAAAATTCTCACTGATGCGGCACATGGGGCGGCGCATGGCGCGCCGCGTCAGTGTATTTTTGTGGTCCAACTGTCCCACTCCGGCTTGGAAAAGGTAGTATCATCCGGGCCAGTTCCTACATGATATAAATACATCAAAAATACGATTTTTCGAGGACTTTTGACCTTGGAAGCTTTGGAAGAGCATTGGAGGCTACAAGACACGGGATTTTATCATCTTTCCATCAATTCAATATGGGAGTTTGGATTGTAGCGTTAGATTGATACTTTCTCATTCCTTAATTATATTTGTGATGACTTGCTCCATAATTATGGAGTAGTTTACTGTCATGACCCAATTCTTTTATAGGCCGTGATGGCGCCCAGCGCCGCCGCTAGGCAAGCCAACGGGGAACTAACCACGTAATATCTTTTTTTAATAAATTCCCAAATAATTAAATTTTACTTAATTAAAAGATTAAGAAAGAGCAAATTTAAATAAATAAAACAAAAGCAACCGAGAGCAATCATAACCATAGTAATAATCCAAAACCACAAAATCTGCTAGTGTGTGACAAGATATGGTGTTACAAGTGTATGAGCACTGACAGATTATACAAAACTCCAACTACTGTCTGAAATAAAAATAGACAAAAATGAATGCAAAAGCGTCACTCTAGGTGCTACGTAACGACTTAGAAGCAGCTCACCACTAGGCCTCCGGGTAACGGGGATGCGCGTCAGTGTGATCGCTAGATGCACCTGCCTCAGATCTTGCACTATCAGTGCAGAAGTATAACGTGAGTACATAAATAACATGTACCCAGTAAGTATCAAGTCTAACCTCTAAGAAGTAGTGACGAGGGGTTGACATCGACACTTACTATGGGCTAACAATAAAAATAAAGAAGCTCCAAATAAGCATGGGTTATGTATATAACTATGGCAATTCAATAGCAACCAGGAAATAAATAATCCCTTTACACATGCTAAATCTCAAATAGCTTTCTGTCTGATATTATTTTAACCTCTCAAGCCATGATATTATATCAAATGAATAATTAAAATCCAAGTATTATCACGCACGATTATGCCAAGGACGTACGACCCGATCCAGAATAACGTGTACACTATCGAGGGTAATGCGGCATGAACCATAGATGCATCTATTTACTGCCGAGGCATTCAGCCCGCTCCACAAGAAGAGAGGATACTTTATGAACATTTGACTTAAACGTTATTACAAGGCTAGTACACAATGTAATACAATTTGCATTAACGGTCAAGTAATCCGCTCTAAATTCAAGCAAGTGAAACTCGGTCTTTTACAATTCCTCTAAGAAGTTCTAATATAATTTAGGCATTTTAATTAACAAGTAGGGTGCAAACATTACAAGTAATTCATGATTTGGGTCCTAAACTACCCGGATGTGAGCATAAATAGTAGCTACACACGGACTCTCGTCATCTCGTGCATACGTAGCCCCCACAATTAGAGACAAATATTAATTTAAATCAACTATGCGGTAAATTCCCTCTTATAAGGTTAGACAAGAGACGTACCTTGTCTCAAAACTCGCTTTCCGACCTCAAATTCACTCTAATTCCTCAACTCGATGCCGAAAAATCTGAAACTAGGCAAATGTTGTATAATTTAATTAATACATGTTTAAAAGTTCATAATTTGACTAATTGAGTAATTACCCAACCCAAATCGGAAGATTCCTAAAATTCACCCCGTGCCCAGATTTCGGAAATTTTCGAAGTTACCCATAACCCTACGAACTCAATTATCTAATTTTCATCCCATTCCATAATCCCAAAGCCGCTTCTGCGGCCAAAATCTCTCATCTGCGGGCTCGCACCTGCGACCAAAAGCTCGCAAGTGCGGGCACACCAAAACGGTGCACCAGCAGCCCTTTTGTGCCCTAATTCAATCCGTGCATCGTCCGGATTGCACCCGAGGCCCACGAGGCCCCATCCAAATATACCAACAAGCCTGTAAACATAAGACAGACTTGCTCGAACCCTTGGAATGCGGAAAAAAATACCAAGACTAAGAACCACACCCCAAACCAAATTGAAGCAACTTATGAATTTAAAGTTCTTTCAACTTGCTCCGAATCCGAATCAGGCCTAAACTACTCGGAATGACACCAAATTTTATGTGCAAGTCTTAAATCACCATACAGAACTATTTCCATGCTTGAAATCCCAAATGGACCTCGATAACACCAAAACCTACTCCAAACCAAATTTAAAAAACTTTTAAACCTTCAATAAGCCAATTTTCAACATTAAGCGTCGAAATGATCTTGGGACATCCAAAACCCGATGCGAACAAACGCCCAAGTCCAAAATTATCATACGAATCTATTCGAACCGTCAAATCCTGGTTCTAAGGTTGTTTACTTAAAATGTTGACCAAAGTCAAACTTAGCCTTTTAAAAGCCAAACTAAGGAACCAAGTGTTTCGATTTCCACTCGAACCCTTCCAAACCCGAACCAATCATCCCCGCAGGTTATAAAATAGTAAAAGTACATACGGGGAGTATTATATAGGGAAACGGGGATCTAGAAAGTAAAATGATCGGTTGGGTCGTTACATTTACCTTAAGATTTGACATGATTTGGTGATTTGGTTGTTGTTTATGAATTTGATTACTGTTTAATTGCTTGAAGTTATTGGAGGAGCTTTAATAGAGTTGTGATTTAATTAAAGAGGAACATCTTATTGAATATCATTGCAGCGTATGCTTTAGTTTATTTTGGTGATTCTTTGAAGTAATCGAGAGAGCTTTTTGAGTTACCGTTTAAATTAAGATTGAGAAATATTCACGAGAAATTTATCTTAGATCATTCCTACCAATAGATTCTTGCACGTTTCACCGCACTTCACATTAGTTTATTTGAAAGATTTAGATTTAACCGAGAGAGGAATCTGAATCGGAAGTATAAGCTAATCACCTATTGAATTCGTGAGAATCGATAGAACCTCAAGAGTGCAATATAACAGTATCATATCAAGAATAACAACCTTGCACCTATCATGTCAAAACCCTTATTTCTCATATGGATAATAAACTAACTCTGCAAATCTCTAGTTCTTTGCAGTCAATTGTTAATTGCTTTACTTTAGTAGTTAATCGTAGTTCATAATCATTCCACTCAGTTTTAATCATCCTGAATAGAAAATAAACTAGAAAGTATTCGAATATTGTTTAAATTTAATCCCTGTGGAAATGATAATTTAACTATACTATCTTTGATTGGCGAGCAATCATTTTATGGTGTGTTTTGCGCTCGTCAATCTTCAATCCTTTCACGGTTGTCCAATGATAAAACAAGTTCCGTTTTAGTTAGTTACAACGAGGAACTATATTTGATGTTAGTATCTTGTCATAGAAAATTAATGATAAACAACTCAACATTCCCTTAATTTAACCACTAAAATAATAAATATTTTTCTGAGTTTACTAGGGTTTCATCTCCGCGAACTTCATTATACTCTCATTCTAGACTTAACCCCCAAGAATTATTGATGGAGCTTGAACTAGTAAAGGTTTAAACACCAGGAACAGTTCTTCGTTTAAACTAGTAAAGATTCAAACACCAAGAACCTTCCTCCGGGCTTGAACTAATAAACCTTTAAACACCATAAATCATTCCTAAAGTTTGAAGTCAAAAATCGAGGATAGCTTATGGAATTTGAAATCCATCATATTGTGTTGGATTCCAATCTTCAATGAGTCGTTACCGATGGACAATATCAATCTTCAATGAGTTGTTCTTCCAATTATCTATATAATCCTATTTTTGTTGAAATTCAATCCATTATTACTTATGGACGATATTTGTCACGACCCAAACTCCCTCTGTATAACGTAGTGATGGCACCTAATCTCTACGACTAGGTAAGCCTAACAAATTGCGGAAAATAATAAAATGAAAGTAAAACTTGGAAACTAACAATAGTGGATAACTGAATAACTAGTAATAATGCCGCTCAGCTTGTACAATAACCAGCACTCTATAAATACACAGTCTTCCCAAAACCCGGAACATCATAAGTCACGAGCTACATTAGGAAACTAGTATCTCTATACACCAGAGTCTAATAAAAGAAGTACAGAAAGTAATTGACATAGGAGAGAATAGAAGGGGACTCCGAGGTCTACGGACGAGGCAGATGTACCTTGAAGTCTCTGTACAGTAGCAATCACTCTCAACTAATAGCGGGACCAATAAGAACTACCTAGATCTACACACAAAACATGTGTAGAAGAGTAGCATGAATACACCACAACGGTACCCAATAAGTGCCAAGCCTAACCTCGGTCGAGTAGTGATGAGGTCAAATCAGGCCCACTAGTAAATAATAAATAAGGCAGGAGAACATACAGTATAATAAGAGACTAGAATTTAACAAAAGGAAACACAACGGGCAGAATTCAAGTTTTATGGCCGTAAAATGCCACAAATGAGGAACGGTCATGCGCGGGGCAGTGACTATGGTTCCTTAGGTCATTTATGATGGCCCGAAAAAATTTGAGGCGATCTGGGTCCGAGAGCCGGGCCTGCGCGGAAGGCATGGGCTATACAACATGAAAATCAGTGAATCAGGCAGAATGTTTAGTTGTATGGCCGTAACATGCCAAAACACGAGGAACGGTCACGCGCGGGGTGGCGATATTGGTTCCTTAGGTCATTTTTAATGGTCTGTAAAAGATTGTGGCGATCCGGTTTCGGGGGTTGGGCCCACGCGGAAGACGTTTCCTATAGCACACGCAAATCTGGGAAATGGGCGGAATTCTAATTTTATTGTTGTAAAATGCCAAAACATGAGGATCGTTCATGGCGGGGCAGTGAATATGGTTCCTTAGGTCAGTTGCGATGGCCCGGAAAAATTTGAGGCGATTCGGGTCCGAGGGGCCTGGCTCACGCGGAAGTCGCGGGTTATAACACACGAAAATTAGGGAATCAGGGGGAAATGTTAGTTTTATGGCCGTAAAACGCCAAAGACCGAGGAACGGTAATGGCGAGGCGGTGACTATGGTTCCTTAGGTCGTTGTTGATGGCCCAGAAAATTTTAAGGCTATCCGGATCCGAGGGTCCGGGCACACGCGGAAGCCGTGGGCCATAGCACACGAAAATCTGGGAATCGGGCGGAATATTTGTTTTAGGGCCGTAAAACGCCAAAAAATGATGAACGGGAATGACAGGGCGATGACTATGGTTCCTTAGGTCGTTGTTGATGGCTTGGCAAAATTTAAGGCAATCAGGATCCGAGGGCCGGGCCCACGCGGAAGGCACGGGCAATAGCACACAAAAATTAGGGAATCAGGCAGAATTTCAGTTTTATGGCCGTAAAATGCCAAACACGTGGAACGGTCATGCTAGAGCAGTGACTATGATTCCCTAGGTCGTTTTTATGGGTTGGAAAAATTTGAGGCAATCCAGGTACCGGGGGCCGGGCCCATGCGGTAGGCGTGGGCTATAGCACTCGAAAATGCGGGAATGACGCGGAATTCAAGTTTTATGGCCGTAAAAGGCCAAAAAACGAGAAACGTTCACGGCGGGGCAGTGAATATGGTTCCTTAGGTCATTTCTGATGGCCCAAAAGAATTTGAGGTGATGCGTGTCCGATGGGCCTGGCCTACGCGGAAGTCATGGGTTATAACACACGAAAATAGGGAATCAGGCGAAAGTTTAGGTTTTTAGCTGTAAAACGCCAAAAACCAAGAAACGGTAATGGCGGGGAGGTGACTATGGTTACTTAGGTCATTATTGATGGCCCGGAAAACTTTGAGGTGATCCGGGTCCGAGGGGCCGGTCACACGCGGAAGCTGTGTGCTATAGCACGCGGAAATCTAGGAATCAGGCGGAATACTAGTTTTAGGGCCGTAAAACACCAAAAAATGATGAACGGTCATAAAAGGGCGGTGACTATGGTTCCTTAGGTCGTTGTTGATGGCCTGGAAAAATTTAAGGCAATCGGGATCCTAGGATCGACCCCACGCGGAAGGCGCGGGCAATAGCACACGAAAATCAAGGAATCAGGCGGAATTTTAGTTTTCTGGCCGTAAAACATCAAAAATGAGGAACGGTCATGCCAAGGCGGTGACTATGGTTCCTTAGGTCATTTTGGATGGCTTGGAAAAATTTGAGGCTATCCAGGTACCGAGGGCCAGGCCCATGCGGAAGACGTGGGCTATAGCACTCGAAAATGAGGGAATGAGGCAAAATTCAAGTTTTATGGCCGTAAAAGGCCAAACAATAAGGAATGGTCACGACGGGGCGGTGACCAAGGTTCCTTAGGTCGTTTTTGATGGTCAAGAAAAATTTGAGGCGATCCGGGTCCGAGGGGCCGATAGCACACGAAAATCACTGAATCAGGTGGAATTTAAATTTTACGGCCGAAACAATGCCAAAACATGAGGAACGGTCACGCGCGGGGTGGTGACTATGGTTTCTTAGGTTGTTTTTGATGGACCGAAAATATTTGAGGCAATTCGGGTTCATGGGCGTGCCCACGCGGAAGGCGTTAGCTATAGCACTCGAAAATCGAGAAATCGGACGGAATTCTAGTTTTATGGCCATAAACGCCAAAATATAATAAAGGGTCTCGCGCGTGGTGGTGACTATGATTTCTTAGGTCGTTTTGAATGGCCTGGAAAAATTTGAGCCAATCCGGGTCCGAGGGGCCAGGCCCACATGCAAGGCGTGGGCTATAGCACACGAAAATAAGGGAATCAGTCGGAATTCTAGTTTTATGGCCGTAAATTGCCAAAACACGAGGAACGGTCACGTGCGAGGTAGTGACTTTGGTTCCTTAGGTCATTTTTGATGGCCCGAAAAAATTTGAGTCGTTCCGGGTCCGAAGGGCCTTACCGAAGCAGAAGGCGCGGGCTATAGCAAACGAAAATCAGGGAATCAGGCAAAATTCCAATTTTATGGCCGTAAAATGCCAAAAACCAGAAACGGTCACAGCAGGACGGTGGATATGGTTCCTTAGTTCATTTTTAATGGCTCGAAAAAATTTGAGTTGATCCGGGTCCGAGGGGCCTAACCCACGCGGAAGGCGCGGGCTATAGCAAACGAAAATCAGGGAATCAGGCGGAATTCTAGTTTTATGGTCGTAAATTGCCAAACAACGAGGAACGGTCATGTGCGGGGCGGTGACTATGGTTCCTTAGAGGGTTTAGATGGCCCAGAAATATTTAAGGCGATCCGTGTCCGGCGCCGGGCCCACACGGAATTTTAGTTTTATGGCTGTAAAATGCCAAAACACGAGGAACGGTCATGTGTGGGGTGGTGACTTTAGTTCCTTAGGTCATTTTTGATGGCCTGTACAAATGTGAGGCATTCCGAATCCTGAGGGCCGGGCCCACGCGGAAGACGTTTGCTATAGCACACGAAAATCAGGGAATCAGGCGGAATTCCAATTTTATGCCCGTAAAACTCCAAAAAATGAGGAACGGTCATGGAGGGGTGGTGAATATGGTTCCTTAGGTCATTTATAATGGCCTGGAAAAATTTGAGTTGATCCAGATCCGAGGGGCCTGGCCCGCGCGGAAGGTGCGGGCTCTAGCAAACGAAAATCGGGGAATCAGGCTAAATTCTAGTTTTATGGTCGTAAATCGCCAAAAAATGAGGAACGGTCTCGCACGGTGACTATGGTTCCTTAGATTGTTTTAGAAGGGCAGGAAATATTTGAGGTGATCCTGGTCCGAGGCCGAGCCCACGCGGAAGGCGTGGGCTATAGCACACTAACATCAAGGAATCGGGCGGAATTCCAGTTTTATGAACATAAAATGCGAAGAAATGAGTAGCGGTCATGCGCGAGGCAGTGTCTATGGTTCCTTAGTTCAGTTTTGATGCTCCAAAAATATTTGAGGCGATTAAGGCCCAAGGGGGAAGGCCCACGCGGAAGGTGTGGGATATATCACATGAAAATCAGAGAATCGGGCGGAATTTCAGTTTTATGGCTGAACAATGCCATAAACGAGGAACGGTCACGCGCGGGGCGGTGACTTTGGTTCCTTAGATCGTTTTGGATGGCCCGAAAAAATTTGAGGCGATCCGGGTCCGGGGGGCAAGACCCACGCGGAAGGCATGGCACACAAAAATAAGGGAATGAGGCGGAATTCTAGTTTTATGGCCGTAAAATGCCAAAACACGAGAAACGGTCAAGCTCGGGGCTATGATTTTGGTTCCTTAGGTCGTTTTTGATGACCCGGAAATATGTGAGGTGATATAGGTTCGGTGCCGGGTCCACGCGGAAGGCGTGGGCTATAGCACATGAAAATCAAGGAATCTGGCATAATTCCAGTTTTATGGCCGTAAAATGCCAAAAATGAGGAACGGTCATGCGCGGGGTAGTGACTATGGTTCCTTAGGTCATTTGTGATGGCCAGAAAAGATTTGAGGCGATCCGGGTCCGAGGGGCCGGGCCCGCGCAGAAGGCATGGGCTATATCACATGAATATCAGTGAACCGGGCGGAATTCTAGTTGTATGGCCGTAAAATTCCAAAACACGAGGAACGGTCACGCGTGGGGCGGTGACTTTGGTTCCTTAGGTCATTTTTAATTTCCTGTAAAAATTTAAGGCGATCCGGTTCAGTGGGCTGGGCCCAGGCGGAACACGTTTGCTATAGCACACGAAAATCTGGAATTGGGCGGAATACTAATCTTATGGTCGTAAAATGCCAAAAGACGAGGAACATTTATGGCAGGGCGGTGAATATGGTTTCTTAGTTCATTTCTGATGGTCCGAAAAAATTTGCAGCGATCCGGTTCCGAGTGGCCTGGCCCATGCGGAAGTCACGGGTTATAACACACGAAAATTAAGGAATCGGGCAGAATTTTAGTTTTATGACCGTAAAATGCCAAACCGAGGAACGGTAATGGCGGGGTAGTGACTATGGTTCCTTAGGTCGTTGTTGAAGGCCCAAAAATATTTGAGGCGATCCGCGTCCGAGGGGCCAGGCACACGCGGAAGTTGTGGGCTATAGCACATGAAAATCTGGAAATCCGGCGGAATACTAGTTTTAGGGCCGTAAACTGCAAAAGCACGATTTACGGTCACCGCAGGGTGGTCACTATGGTTCCTTAGGTCGTTGTTGATGGCATGGAAAAATTTGAGGCAATCGGGATCCGAGGGTCGGGCCCACGTGGAAGGCGCGGGCAATAGCACACGAAAATCAGGAAATCGGGCAGAATTTTAGTTTTATGGCCGTAAAATGCCAAAAACGAGAAACGGTCATGCCAGGGCGGTGACTATGGTTCCTTAGGTCGTTTGTGATGGCCTGAAAAAATTTGAGGCGATCCAGGTACCAGGGGCGTGGGCTATTACACTCGAAAATGAGGGAATGAGACAGAATTCAAGTTTTATGGCCGTAAAAGGCCATAAAACTGAGGAATGGTCATGACGGGGCAGTAACTATGGTTCCTTAAACGTCTAGAAAAATGTGAGGCGATCCGGGTCCGAGGGTCCGATAACACACGAAAATCAGGGAATCAGGCAGAATTCTAATTTTACGGCCGAACAACGCCAAACAATGGGGAACGGTCACGCGCGAGGTGATTACTATAGTTTCTTAGGTTGTTTCTTATGGCCCAACAAAATTTGAGTCGATCCGGGTCCGAGGGGCCTAACCGAAGCGTAAGGCGCGGGCTATAGCAAACGAAAATCAGGAAATCGGGTGGAATTCTAGTTTTATGGTCGTAAATCGCCAAACAACGAGGAACGGTCACGCGCGGGGCAATGACTATGGTTCCTTAGATGTTTTTAGATGATCCAGAAATATTTGAGGTGATCAAGGTTTGGGCCCGGGCCCACACGAAAGGCGTTAGCTATAGCACACGAAAATTAGAGAATCGGGCAGAATTCTAGTATTATGACCGTAAAACGCCAAAACACGAGGAACAGTCACGTGTGGGGTGGTGACATTGGTTCCTTAGGTCATTTGTTATGGCCCAAAGAAATTTGAGGTGATCCGGGTTTGAGGGGCCGAGCCCACATGCAACGCGTGGGCTATAGCTCACGAAAATCAGGGAATCAGGCGGAATTTTAGTTTTATGGCCGTAAAGTGCCAAAACATGAGGAACGGTCACGTGCGGGGCAGTGACTTTGGTTTCTTAGGTCATTTGTAATGCCCCGAAAACATTTGAGTCGATTCGGGTCCGAGGGGCCTAACCCACGCGGAAGGCGGGGGCTATAGCAAACGAAAATGTGTGAATCAGGCGGAATTCTAGTTTTATGGTCGTAAATCGCCAAAAACAAGGAACGGTCATGCGCAGGGCAGTGACTATGGTTCCTTAGATGGTTTTAGATGGCCGAGAAATATTGGAGGCGATCCGGGTCCGGGGTCGGGCCAACACGGAAGGCGTGGGCTATAGCACACGAAAATCAGAGAATCGGGCGAAATTTCAATTTTATGGCCGTAAAATGCCAAAACACGAGAAACGCTCATGGTGGGGCAGTGAATATGGTTCCTCAGGTCATTTGTAATGGCCCCAAAAAAATTGAGTCGATCCGTTCCGAGAGGCCTAACCGAAGCGGAAGGCGCGGGCTATAGCAAATGAAAATTAGGGAATCGGGCGCAATTCTAGTTTTATGGTCGTAAAACGCCAAACAACGAGGAATGGTCACGCGCGGGGCAGTGACTATGGTTCCTTAGATGGTTTTAGATGGACCGAAAATATTTGAGGCAATCTGGGCACGGGCCCATACGGAAGGCATTAGCTATAGCACACGAAAATTAGAGAATCGGGCAGAATTCTAGTTTTATGACCGTAAAATGCTACAACATGAGGAATAGTCACGTGTGGGGTGGTGACATTGGTTCCTTAGGTCGTTTTGGATGGCCCGAAAATATTTGAGGCGATCCGGGTCTGAGGGGCCGAGCCCACACGCAAGGCGTGGGCTATAGCACACGAAAATCAGGGAATCAGGCAGAATTCTAGTTTTATGGCCGTAAAATGCCAAAACATGAGGAACGGTCACGTGCGGGGTAGTGACTTTGGTTCCTTAGCTCATTTTTAATGGCCCGAAAACATTTGAGTCGATTCGGGTCCGAGGGGCCTAACCCACGCGGAAGGCGCGGGCTATAGCAAACGAAAATGTGTGAATCAGGCGGAATTCTAGTTTTATGGTCGTAAATCGCCAAAAACGAGGAACGGTCATGCGCAGGGTGGTGACTATGGTTCCTTAGATGGTTTTAGATGGCCTGGAAATATTGGAGGCGATCCGGGTCCGGGGTCAGGCCCACACGGAAGGCGTGGGCTATAGCACACGAAAATCAGAGAATCGGGCGACATTTCAGTTTTATGGCCGTAAAATGCCAAAAAACGAGAAACGCTCATGGTGGGGCAGTGAATATGGTTCCTTAGGTCATTTGTAATGGCCCGAAAAAATTTGAGTCGATCCTGGTCCGAAGGGCCTAACCGAAGCAGAAGGCGCGGGCTATAGCAAACGAAAATCAGGAAATCAGGCGAAATTCTAGTTTTATGGTCGTAAATCGCCAAACAACGAGGAATGGGCACGCGTGGGGTAGTGACTATGGTTCCTTAGATGGTTTTAGATGGACCGAAAATATTTGAGGCGATTCGGGCACGGGCACACACGGAAGGCGTTAGCTATAGCACACGAAAATTAGAGAATCTGGCATAATTCCAATTTTATGGTAGTAAAATGCCAAAAATGAGGAACGGTCACGTGCGGTGACTATGGTTCCTTAGATCGTTTTATATGGCCAGGAATTATTTTAGGCGATCCTGGTCCGGGGCCGAGCCCATGCGGAAGGCGTGGGCTATAGCACACTAAAATCAAGGAATCGGGCGGAATTCCAGTTTTATGACCATAAAATGCGAAACAATGAGGAGCGGTCATGCGCGAGCCGGTGACTATGGTTCCTTAGTTCGTTTTTGATGGTTCGAAAATATCTGAGGCAATCAAGGCCCAAGGGGGCAGGCCCACGCGGAAGGTGTGGGATATATGTCACACGAAAATCAGAGAATTGGGCGGAATTCCAGTTTTATGGCCGAAACATGCCATAAACGATGAACAGTCATGCGCGGGGCGGTGACTTTGGTTCCTTAGATCATTTCTGATGGCTAGAAAAAATTTGAGGCGATCTGGAATCGAGGGGCCGGACCCACGCGGAAGGCATGGGCTATAGCACACGAAAATAAGTGAATCAGGCGAAATTCTAGTTTTATGGCCGTAAAATGCCAAAACACGAGGAATGGTCACGCTCGGGGCTGTGACTTTGGTTCCTTAGGTCATTTTTGATGACCCAGAAATATTTGAGGCGATACAGGTTTGGTGCCGGGCCCACGCGGAAGGCCTGGGCTATAGCACACGAAAATCAAGGAATCTGGCATAATTCCAGTTTTATGGTCGTAAAATGCCAAAATTGAGGAACGGTCATGCGCGGGGCAGTGAATATGGTTCCTTTGGTCATTTCTGATGGCTCGTAAAAATTTGAGGCATTCCGAGTCCGAGGGGCCGGGCCCGCGTGCAAGGCGTGGGCTATAGTATATGAAAATCAGTGAATCAGGCGGAATTCTAGTTGTATGACCGTAAAATGCCAAAACACGAGGAACGTTCATGCGCGGGGCACTGACTTTGGTTCCTTAAGTCATTTGTAATGGCCCGTAAAAATTTAAGGCGATCTGGTTCCGGGGGGCTGGGCCCACACGGAAGACGTTTGCTATAGCATACGGAATGTAGGGAATTGGGCGGAATTCTAATTTTATGGTCGTAAAATGCCAAAACACGAGGAACATTCATGGCGGGGTGATGAATATGGTTCCTTAGGTCATTTTTGATGTCCCAAAAATATTTGAGGCGATCCGGGTCCGAGGGGCCTGGCCCACGCGGAAGTTGCGGGTTATAGCACACGCAAATTAGGGAATTGGGCGGAATTTCAGTTTTATGGCCGTAAAATGCCAAACACCGAGGAACGGTAATGGCGGGGTGGTGATTATGGTTCCTTAGGTCGTTGTTGATGGCCCGAAAAAATTTGAGGCGATCCGGGTCCGAGGGGCCGGGCACACGCAGAAGCTGTGGTCTATAGCACACGAAAATCTGGGAATCGGGCGGAATACTAGTTTTAGGGTCGTAAAACGCCAAAAAACGATGAACGGTAATGACGGGGTAGTGACTATGGTTCCTTAGGTCATTGTTGATGGCCTGGAAACATTTGAGGCAATCGAGATCCGAGGGTCGGCCCCACGCAGAAGGCGCGGGCAATAGCAAACGAAAATTAGGGAATCAGGCAAAATTTCAGTTTTATGGCCGTAAAACGCCAAAAATGAGGAACGGTCATGCCAGGGCGGTGACTATGGTTCCTTAGGTCGTTTGTGATGGCCTGGAAAAATTTGAGGCGATCTAGGTACTAGGGGTCGAGCCCATGCGTAAGGCATGGGCTATAGTACTCGAAAATGAGGGAATGAGGCGGAATTCAAGTTTTATGGCCGTAAAAGGCCAAACAATGAGGAATGGTCATGACGGGGCAGTGACTATGGTTCCTTAGGTTGTTTTGGATGGTCTAGAAAAATTTGAGGCGATCCGGATCCGAGGGGTCGATTGCACACGAAAGTCAGGGAATCAGGTGGAATTCCGATTTTACGGCTGAACAACGCCAAAAAATGAGGATCGGTCATGCGCGGATCGGTGATTATGGTTTCTTAGGTCATATTTGATGGCCTAGAAAAATTTGAGGAGATCCGGGTTCGGGGGCGGGCCCACGCGGAAGGCGTTGGTAATAGCACACAAAAATCAAGGAATCAAGCAGAATTCTTGTTTTATGGCCGTAAATGCCAAACGATGATGAATGGTCATGCGCATGGCAGTGACTATGGTTCCTTAGGTCGTTTTGGATGGCCTGGAAAAATTTGAGGCGATCCGGGTCCGAGGGGCTGGACCCACACGCAAGGCTTGGGCTACAACATACGAAAATAAGGGAATCGGGCGGAATTCTAGTTTTATGACCGTAAAACGCTAAAACACAAGGAACGGTCACATGTGGGGTGGTGACTTTGGTTCCTTAGGTCGTTTGTTATGGCCCGTAAAAATTTGAGGCATTCTGGGTCCGGGGGGCAGGGCCCACGTGGAAGACGTTTGCTATAGCATACGAAAATTAGGGAATCAGGCAGAATTCCAATTTTATGGCCGTAAAATGCTAAAAACCGAGAAACGATCACGGTAGGGCAGTGAATATGGTTCCTTAGGTCATTTTTAATGGCCCGAAAAAATTTCAGTCGATTCGGGTCCGAGGGGCCTAACCCACGCGAAAGGCGCGGGCTATAGCAAACGAAAATCAGGGAACCGGGCGGAATTCTAGTTTTATGGTCGTAAATCGCCAAACAACGAGGAATGGTCACGCGTGGGGCAGTGACAATGGTTCCTTAGGTTGTTTTTGATGGGCCAAAAAATTTTGAGGCTATCAAGGCCCGAGGGGCCAGGCCCAGGCGAAAGGCGTGGGATATATCACACGAAAATTAGAGAATCGGGTGGAATTCCAGGTTTATGGCCGTAAAACGCCATAAACTAGGAACGGTCACGCGCGGGGTGGTGACTTTGGTTCCTTAGATCGTTTTGGATGGCCCGAAAACATTTGAGGCGATCCGGGTCCGAGGGGTCGGACCCACACGGAATGTGTGGGCTATAGTACAAGAAAATAAGGGAATCAGACAGAATTCTAGTTTTATGGTCGTAAAACGCCAAAACACGAGGAACGGTCACTCTCGGGGCTGTGAATTTGGTTCCTTAGGTCTTTTTTGACAACCCGAAAAAGTTTGAAACGATACGGCTTTGGGGCTGGGCCCACGCAGAAGGCGTGGGCTATAGCACATAAAAATCAAGAAATCAGATAGAATTCTAGTTTTATGGCTGTAAAACGCCAAACAATGAGGAACGGTCACCCGCGGGGCAGTGACTATGGTTCCTTAGGTCGTGTTTGATGGCCCGGAAAACTTTGAGGCGATCCGGGACCGAGGGACCGGGCCCACTAGGAATGTGTGGGCTATGGCACATGAAAATCAGTGAATCAAGTGGAATTGTAGTTTTATGGCCGTAAAATGCCAAAATACGAGGAACGGTCACGCGCAGGGCAGTGACTTTGGTTCCTTAGGTCATTTTGTATGGCTCGTAAACGTTTGTGGTGATCCGGGTCCAGGGAGCCAGGCCCACACGAAAGGCGCGGGCTATAGCACACGAAAAGCAGGGAATTAGGAGGAATTCCAGTTTTATGGCCGTAAAATGAAAACAAATAAGGAACGGTCGTGCGCGGGGTGGTGTCTATGGTTCCTTAGGTCATTTTATATGGCCGAGAACCAAATGAGGTGATCCGTTTCCGGGGTGCCGGGCCCACACGGAAGGCGTGGGCTATAGCATAAGGAAATTTGAGAATCGGGCGGAATTCAAGTCTTTTGGCCATAAAATGCCAAGAAATGAAGAACGGTCATGCGCTAGGTGTTGACTATGGTTCAGTAGGTCATTGTTTATGGCCCGGAATAATTTGAGGCGATCTGGGTCCGAAGGGCCAGGCTCACGCGGATGGCGTGAGATATAGCACACGAAAATCAGGGAATCAGGCGGAATTACAATTTTACGGCCATAAAATACTAAAATCGAGGAACGGTCATGGTGGGGCGGTAACTATGGTTCCTTAGGTCATTTGTTATGGCCTGGAAAAATTTGAGGCGATTCGGGTACGGGGCGCCGGATGCACGCGGAAGGCTTGGGCTATAGCCCACGGAATTGAGGGAATCGGGCGAAATTTAAGTTTTATGGCTGTAAAATGCCATAAACGAGAAACGGTCATGCGCGGGGCAATTACTTTGGTTCCTTATATCATTTTTGATGGTCCGAAAAAATTTGAGGCGATCCAAGTCAGAGGGGCTGGGGCTAGGCCCACACGGAAGGCGTGAGCTTTAGCACATGAAAATTAGGGAATCAGGAGGAATTCAAGTTTTATGGTCGTAAAAACAAGGAACAGTCACAGTGGGGCGGTGACTATGGTTTCTTAGGTCATTTTTGATGGCCTGGAAAAATTTGAGGCGATTCGGGTATGGGGGGCCGGGCTCACACTGAAGGCTTGGGCTCTAGCACATGGGAATTAGGGAATCAGGCGAAATTCAAGTTTTATGGCCGTAAAACACCATAAACGAGGAACGGTTACACACGTGGCGATTACTTTGGTTCCTTAGATCGTTTTTGATGGCTCAAAAAAATTTGAGATGATCCGGGTCCGATGGGCCGGACCCACGCGGAAGGCGTGTGCTATAGCACACGAAAATAAGGGAATCACGCGGAATTCAAGGTTTATGGCCGTAAAATATCAAAACCCAAGAAACGGTCATGCTCGGGGATGTGACTTGTGTTCCTTAGGTCATTTTTGATGACCTGGAAATATTTGAGGCGATATGGGTTCGGGTCCGGGCCCACGTGGAAGGCGTGGGCTATATAGCACACGAAAATCAAGGAATCGGGCAGAATTCCAATTTTATGGCCGTAAAACTCAGAAAATGAGGAACGGTCAAATGCGGGGCAGTGACTATGGTTCCTTAGGTCGTTGTTGATGTCTCGGAAAGAATTGAGGTGATTCGGGTCTGAGGGGCCGGGCCCACGCGGAAGGCATGAGCTATAGCATATAAAAATTAGAGAATCGGGCGGAATTCTAGTTTTATGGCTATAAAATGCCAAAAGACGAGGAACGGTCAGGTGTGGGGTGGTGACTTTGGTTCCTAAGGTCGTTTGTAATGGCCCGTAAACATTTGAGGCATTTCGGGTCCGAGGGGCCGGGCCCACGCGGAAGGCGTGGGCTATAACACATGAAAATTAGTGAATCAGGTAGAATTCTAGTTTTATGGCCGTAAAATGCCAAAACACGAAGAACGGTCATGGGCGGGGAGGTGACTTTGGTTCCTTAGGTCTTTGTTGATGGCCCGTAAAAATTTGAGGCGATCTGGTTCTAGGGGGCCGGGCCCACGCGGAAGACGTTTGCTATAGCACACGAAAATCAGGGAATCGGGCGGTATTCCAATTTTAGGGCCGTAAAACACCAAAACATGAGAAACATTCACGGAGGGGCAGTGAATATGGTTCCTTAGGTCGTTTTGGATTTCCCGAATAAATTTGAGGCGATCCAGGTCTTTGGGTACTGGCCCACGCGGAAGGTGCGGGCTATAGCACACGAAAATTAGGGAATCGAGCAGAATGTTAGTTTTATGGCCGTAAAACGCCAAAAAATGAGGAACGGTCACGGCGGGGCGGTAACTATGGTTCCTTTGGTCATTTTTGATAGCCAGAAAAGATTTGAGGCAATCGGGGTCCGACGGGCCGGGCCCATGCTGTCACGCCCCAAACCTGGGGGCGAGACCAGCACTCGGTGCCTCACCTATCTTTGCATACCAACTTGCGACTAAGGGACTCTGAACATATAATGCCATACTTTGGCCATGGGCCACCTTGCAAGACAATTGCGAATGATGACTAAACATCAATATAAAGCTGGGTCGACAAAGCCGTCATAACTACTACAGCTGGCAAACCAACAAAATATACATAAAAGGCCCACAAGCCCAACATACTGCACTAATTGACAGGATACGTCTACAAGCCTCTACTGATGGATATACTGTGATCGGAACAGGTCCTCGACCTACTCATAGCATATATACATCTATACACAAGATGTACATAAAGCTCTAGACCCAGCAACTCCGAAGGGCATGGAGCTTACCGATGAAGCTAAACTCGGGCAACACCTATTGAGGAGGTCTACCCGTCTGTCTGTCTGAACCTGCACGCATGAAATGCAGTGCCCCCAGAAAAGGGATGTCAGTACAAAATAATATACCGAGTACGTAAGGCAATATACTGAAAGCTGAAACTAAATTGATAATATAATAAATAAAAGTAACTAGGAGTCGAAGATAATCTGAAGATATACTCACCTGCTGATACTGACTTAACTCTCTCAATATAGCAAGTAAAATAGCTGTCTGGCCTTATAAGGCTCGGTATATATATAACTGCTCTGTCGTAGTAGGCTCGCTCATAGGTGCTCGGCCATACTAAGCTCTGTATCTCGGCTAACTGGGCTCGCTCATAGGCGCTCGACCACAGTAGGCTCGGTATATAACTTACCATCTGATCAGAGGTTTCCCAATATGGGCCTGCCCATCGATTATAGCTCAATGGTAATAAAAATACTGTAATACTGTATATATAGGCTCTCTTCTCTCTTGACTGGAAGAAGACAATATTCAATTGAATATGAAGTCCCGATAAGGAGAATACTGTAATTTATGAGACTAGGATAATGTATAAAAATTTGGGAGTATGAACGTCTCTTTATGCCTCGTTATCAAACATATATAATTACGAGATCATACCAAAATGAAGGAAGGGCTTAGCCTTAACATACCTGAGCCGGTTCTCTAGACAACCCTTCTAGCACACGACAATTGTGACAAAATTCGTGACGGCAAGATCGGAGTAGGGATAAATCCATATGATATTCTCGAGAAAGACTATACCAGGCTTCTTTAGAATTGCCAAAAAAATGTCATGTTGCTATGAGCTTGAATTCTTGATTGAATTCTTGTTCAATCAGAAAATGTCACGTTACTAAGCTTAAAATGAAATTGTTGAGAATCCAAATCCCATCCGTTACTGAATCTCTTAATCCATCTCCTTAAGTGATGTTTGGAGGCAATTTTGTTATATGGGTGGACCCCACTTTGGCAAGGTGACTAAGCCATTAGTTCATAATATTTTTCCACCTTGAAGTGTGGCTTAAGTGTCACTAAATTGGGAAAGATGGGCTGCCACGTTGGGGCCTCTTTTAGGACTTATCCAAGTCTTAATTTATTAATCACTAATTCCTTAATTAATTAATTAATTTCACATTAATCAATAATCAATCAATTACCCACGTAATTAAGAATTATCTCAAATTACTTAAAATACTACTCATTTTTAATACACTTTATACATCATAATATCATGGTCATGTGGTACCTTGTATGGCACTAGTCCTAAAATACCGAGTATTTTAGCTCGGGCCGTATTTTATCCCAAAAATGTCAAACTTTGACGAAATTCCTTTTCTTCAATTTGCTTACCTCTCACCTTCACGAATTTACTGATCACTTGTTTGAAATAGCATAATGCTTATAATCTCAAAAAAATATCATTCCCAAACTTTACGTCGATTAACTTACGACGAAACTTTAACATACGAAAATGCGGGATGTAACATCATTCCCCCCGTTGGAATATTCGTATTCGAATGTTGACTTATGTACTTATCATTTTGATAACCTATGTCTTCCAAATACTTTAGTACTCTCCTTGCCATCTAGGCAACTGTTTTGTGAATAAATCCAAAGGTCAGGGCATTCCCCCCTTTAGGCCTCTTTCTTACACCACGACTTGTGGTCGAAATCCTTCCAATCTCGTAACTGTCGGTACCTTCTGTCATGTAGCCTATATGACTCTGACCTTGTAAGTGTGCCTATGCGACTCTTCTCTCCTTTTGTTTTCATTCAGCTTTTAGCTAATCTCCAGGCTTCACTTTGTAAACATATACAGAGCTTGATAAGATGTCCCTCTGGGCATCTATGAGTATACTGAAGTTCTTCGCTCGGTACTTTGTTGAACTTACGAATATCGTCACACCTTATTTCATAGGTCCGTTTATCCATCCCTATGAATTTACTGCCATAACTCTTACTTTGATTTATCGTTACTGAGGTCTGCTACCAAACTCCAGGTTACTCTCGTGCTTATCCTATATGTATAAATCTAAGTTCTTTAATGCTTCCTCGTTACTGTTCATCTTAAGAATGGTGGCCTAATCTCATCTCATACTTTGTGACTTTTGTCTATCCATTGTTGATTCACCTCAACATTGATCTACAATTTACTACTGATAACTTGAAATTTTTTACGTAATATATTGTCACTAGGGCTCACGTCTCATTGGGGAAACATATGAAGTGATTTGGACTGATCTACCTAGGGGCAATACTATACTTCAATAACCATATTTCATAGCATCCCAATGTGATTCTCCTTATGAGGGTATTTTAATCCTTTACAATTCATAAAATCGTTACTCAATCAAAGGCCTAAACATCATCCTTTATCTATCACAATTACACCCTTATTCTATTACCAGGGCAGCATTCCACCTCTTTTAAATTCTACTAGTCTTTGACTCCCTTGAGTATATTTAGGCTATACTGAACTTTCTATAATTCTTGTTCTTAGGGGCTTAATTCCAAGGACTTATCCCTTCTCGTCACCTTCTCACTTCCCGTTTCTTATCCTTACTCCTGTCTTCCTAAAACCTTGTCTCTTTACCGTACTTTATCTTGTGACCTACATATATCTATTTATACTACTCGCAACCTTCCTTCAACTTGCTTGTACCATAGATTTCCTTGTGTTATTCTGGAACATCAAGAGAGACATCGCATTGTCTCTAACTCTTCTTTACTCTCTTAACAAGTCCTCTCGATACCTAAAAACCATAGGCTGGATGATATGCCACTGATGACGCCGCTATCATTCCTGGATACTGAATCCCAGTGCTTCTAGTCTTCTATCCGAAGTATGGACTATTCATAACCTTATGCACTTGAGTATCTCGTACGTTGCTCACCTTTACCTTACTTGACTTAAAATCTCGCATCACATCTTTTATTTCTTTTACGGCCTCCCTTCCACATAGGTATAATTTACATCCACAACTTGAAGTTCTATTATAATACTTGCACCTCTAGTGCATACATAATCCGGTGGGAGCTTCATACCGACTTCTTATGAGCATGGTACTCTTTTAACTGGCTTTCTCGTAGAGCCGTTATAGAATATGGTTGTTGTACTATCTCTCTTGTACCTCTGATATTAAGAGTGACTCTGTTATGTTCTCAATCATGGTTTCTATAAGTTTCTGGGTCCAATAATCAGACTCCTGATTTACTTCGTTCATGTAACTCTTTAGTTTCCTTTTCCTTCTGATCAGCCTTTATGTAGGCTTAAGCTATCGTCCGATCTGCGGCTCTTGGTATTAGTTATTATTTTAGCCTTTCATGGATGCTTTGGAATATCCATGATACAATCTTCTAACAATTCAATCAGTTGTCTATGTCTTGGACTCAATTCTTTCTTTTAACTTATACCGGAGTCTTCTATGGCTGTATGATTGTCAACATATATGCTACATGGATAATACTCCAAACTCTTAAGTGCGTTCATCACGTAACTAACTCTGGATCATTAATCAAATAATTCTTTTCGTTCCTTATCAACTTTATTTAAATGCAAGAAATTGCTTTTCCTGGTCGTCATGCCACTTGTTGCATGAATACTTGGCTTATCTTAGTGCCCACACATATTGGAATTCCATACAACCCATATAATCGTGAATATCACCTTTTTGATTTTTGTTTCTTCTTCCCGTTCATTAGCCACGATAGGTGCCACTTTCTTATGGAG
>AWOL01S0032635.1:0-15591 GCA_000715115.1 Nicotiana otophora
CACTTGTTGCATGAATACTTGGCTTATCTTAGTGCCCACACATATTGGAATTCCATACAACCCATATAATCGTGAATATCACCTTTTTGATTTTTGTTTCTTCTTCCCGTTCATTAGCCACGATAGGTGCCACTTTCTTATGGAGTGCGTACAATAATTTTTATGAGACTTGTTGTTACAAGACCATTTCCTCTTTGGGTCACTATGCTTAGGTTGAAGCCTCCTTCCTTACTTCCTCAGCTAGTCTTTCATTGTAGTACTTAGGGAGGACCCTCTGATTCTTGCAGGGCTACGAGCTTATCACATCGTATTTTTTTTTTGTGATGTTCGTACTCACCTATAATTATCCTTAGTTACTTACCTCCACACTTATGTGCTCGTACGGTTACTTCTGAATTGAAGTTTTGACTGTCTTCCCAGTGGGACTCTCTTTTATTTTCGTAACACTCATACGTTGCCTTTAACTACCCCAACTCCTATCTGAATATTTCTCAAGGATCACGATGTCATATCTGCAAGACTGAATTTCCCATGTTGGGGTTCACTATGTTTATCTTGCACGATCTGTTGATTTGTCTGTAACCTCTTGTCTAGCCATTACTAGGCTCTTCCTGAATCAACTACTAACTACTTGTTGGCCCATTCTCATTTCAATATTCCGCATAATCTTTCTTGGGTTATTTCCTTTGTCTTAACTTACGTCTCGCACTGGCTCCATATTTATCAAACATAGCCCGGGCCGGAACCCTTACTTCCTCTCCTTGATGTCGTGCTTACATAATATTCGCAAAAAACTAGAATTCCACCTGATTCAAAGATTTTTGTGTGCTATAGCCCACACCTTTTACCCTGGTCCCGGACCCCTTGACCCGGATCACCTAGAATTTTTCTAGGCCATTAAATACGACCTAAGAAACCATAGTCACCGCCACTCCATGAATGTTCCTTATTCTTTGGCATTTTACGGCCATAAAACTTGAATTCCGCCTGATTCTTAAATTTTCATGTGCTATAGCCCACACATTCCGCCATGGGCCCAGGCCCCCTGACCTGGATCGCTTAAAATTTTTCCGGGCCATCAAATATGACCTAAGGAACCATAGCCACCCCACCATGACCGTTCCTCATTTTTTGGTATTTTACAGCCATAAAACTGGAATTCCACCCAATTCCCATATTTTCATGTGTTATAGCCCACGCCATCCGCCATGGGCCCGGTCCCCCGGACCCAGATTGCCTAAAATATTTTTGGGAAATCCAATAAGATTGAAGTTACCATAGTCACTGCCCCGCCATGACCGTTCCTCATTTTTTCGCATTTTACATCCATAAAACTGGAATTCCACTCGATTCCCAGATTTTTGTATGCTATATCCCACGCCTTATGCCATGGGCCCTGTTCGCTAGACCTGGATCGCCTAAAAATTTTTCAAGCCATCAAATAAGACCTACGGAAACATAGTTACCGCCTCGCCATGACCATTCCTCATTTTGGCGTTTTACGGCCATAAAACTTAAATTCCGCCCGATTCCCATATTTCCGTAGGCTATAACCTACGCCCCTGACCCGGATCTCCTAAAACATTTTCTGGCCATCCAATAATACCTAAGGACCCATAGTCACCGCCCCTCCATGACCGTTCCTGATGTTTTGGCAGTTTACGGCCATAAAACTGGAATTCCGCCCATTTCTCAGATTTTCGTGTGTTATAGCCCACGCCTTCGGCCATGGACCCGGGCCCCAATTGCCTAAAATTTTCTAGAGAATCAAATACGATATAAGAAACCATAGCCAGCGCCCTGCCATGACCGTTCCTCGGGTTTTTGCGTTTTACGGCCATAAAACAGAAATTTCGCGTGATTCCGAGATCTTTGTGTGCTATATCCCACGCCTTCCGCCATGGGCCCGGACCTGGATCACCTAGAAGTTTTCTGGGCTATCAAATAAGACCTAAGGAACCATAGTCGCTGCCCTTCCATGACCGTTCGCCATTTTTTGGTGTTTTACGGACATAAAACAGAAATTCCCCTCGATTCCGAGGTTTTTGTGTGCTATTCCCCACACATTGTGCCATGGGCCCAAGCCCCCAGATCCGGATCGCCTAAAATTTTTTCGGGCCAACAAATATGAACTAAGTAACCATAGCCATCGCTCCGCCATGACCGTTCCTCATATTTTGGCATTTTATAGCCATAAAACTGGAATTTTGCCCGATTTCCAGATTTTCGTGTGTTAAAGCCCACGCCTTCCGCATGAGACCAGTCCCCCGGACCCGGATCGCCTAAACTTTATTCAGGCCATCGAATAAGGCCTAAGGAACCACAGTCAATGCCCCTCCATGACCGTTCCTCATATTTTGGCATTTTACACCAATAAAACTAGAATTTCGCCCGATTCCCAGATTTTCATGTGCTATAGCCCACGCCTTCCGGCATGGGCCTGACCCCCAGAACCGGATTGCCTTAAATTTTCCAGGCTGTCAAATACTACCTAAAACACTATAGTCAGCGGCCCGCCATGACCGTTCCTCGGGTTTTGCTTTTTACGTCAATAAAATTGGAATTTCTCCCGATTCCCAGATTTTTGTGTGCGTCATGGGCCCAGACCTCCGGACCCGGATAATATAGAATTTTTGGGCCATTAAATACAACCTAAGGAACCATATTCACTCCCTTGTCAAGACTGTGCATCATATTTTGGCGTTTTAAGGCCATAAAACCAGAATTCCGCCTAATTCCCATATTTTCGTGAGCTATAGCCCCCACATTCCGTCATGGGCCCGGGTCCCTAACTTGGATCGCCTAAAATTTTGCTAGGCCATCAAATATGACCTAAGAAACCATAGTCACCACCTTACCATAACAATTTCTCCTTTTTTGGCGTTTTACAGCTATAAAACTTGAATTCCGATCGATTCCCAAGTTTTCGTGTGTTATAGCCCACGCCTTCCGCCATGGCCTCTGTCCTCTAGACCTGGATTGCCTAAAAACATTTCAAGCCATAAAATAAGACCTACGGAAACATAGTCACCGCCCCGCCATGACCATTCCTCATTTTGGCGTTTTACGGCCATAAAACTTAAATTCTGCCCGATTCCTATATTTTCGTGGGCTATAACCCACGCTAATAAGTGAATCCTAAAATTATTAATGTAGTGGCATATTTATCTGAAGCATTTGTCATTTTATAAGTGGTTACTGCAATTCCAATTTCATGAAGTTTTTTATAGATTTGGCTTTCTGCCAATCCATCTATGTTCGATTATGTGATTCTCGTTCCATTATGGCTGGTGCTAGTTAAATAGATATCTTCTTCATATTGAACATCTAGGACCAATGTTAGTTGGTCCACTATCCGTGTGAACACTTTCTCTTTTGAAAGGGGAAGCTGTGATTACTTCATTTTGGACTGATATTAGAATTTTTTCTAATGGTGGAATAGCGGCTTCTATTATACCTTATTTTTATTAAACCAAGAAAACAAACTCTGTTAGAAATTTCAGAAGAAATAAAAAGTTATAAACAAGCTCTAACTGGTTATAAAAGCCGAAGAAGATATATCATATTTAGTTTAAAAGCAATAAAAATTTGCATCGATAGGTGTACAACCCATTTTTAAAATGAATAATTCTAATAAAAGTAAAATTCTGAATGACATAAACCAATCTCTGGCAGTAACGAATATTGCAAAAATTGAAAATGATTTACAAAACTGGAGTATCCCTAGAGAATCCTATAGTATAATCTATCATACTGGTAAGTTTGATTTTATAAAAAACTATATCATCAAAACTTGCGAATCAACTGTTGCCATCAATAACTCGATAGAAACAATCAAGTTATTATCTGCACAAGATATTCAACAATATAGAAAGAAATTTAATTTTCTTCACATTGGATTAGTACAAGTGGTAGTCAAACCTTTATATAGATTAGGTTTAGACACCCCTCTCTGTCTCTTATTAAGAGATGGTAGATTATTGAACTTTGATGATTCATTATTAGGAGTCCTACAAAGTAACCTATCCCAAGGCCCGATATACTTTAATTGTTATCCAAACTTTTCAGTTAACATAATGACCAGAATATTTTGGATACACTGACTCTTATTATAAAAACAAAAAACATGAATAGCAAAGTTAATACAAGGGAAATAGCTGTAATATATAGAGTATATTACAGACTAATGAAAACAACCTTATCTCCAAAAGCTAAAATTGAAAGTAATAAAGGAGTTATAATGTTAATGGAAGCAAACCAAGAACATAGTAACACTTTCGTCCCTAGAATGATTCAATGGGATTAAATTTTGACAAAAGATGAATGGAGTTTTAACACCATCACACAACCGACATATGAACCTGAGAGTTCTTTCATCGAACAAGTCATCAAATATCCAACCGGAGCCATTGACTTAATGTTTTTAAGATCAGGCTCAGCTAGTGAAGCTTCTTCCAGTAGAAGAACGTCCTTTACTAGACTTTCTTCTTCCAAACCCCCGAAGGATAATAAAAGTAACAAAAGTAATGAAGAGTTAATTGAAGAAATTAACACAAAGCTAAAAGGAGTAGATTTTAGCAAAACTGTTCCCCAAGTTATTTACCAAAATGGACCCTTTACAGCTACTCCAAGAAGCCCAGCTGCAGAGACCATTGATCAATTAAAAGTAATCAGAGCCGATGACTTTGAAATAGATTGGAAAAGTCTAGATGCTCAGTGGTTACACCCCAACAATATTATTAATAGAAAATGGTACGTAGATACGTATTCCTTAATACAAAAATTATATTTTAAAGATAAATGGATTAAAGATTTAAAAAGAATCAAATGTGATATTGAATTCTTTAAATGGTTTGAAATAACAGGACATATTCCAAATCAAAAGGAGTCCCTGCAAATGTTAGTTAATAAATGGTATACCAAAAACAAAGGTATAATAGAAGCCATTATTCCACCATTAGAAGAAATTCTAATACCGGTCCAAAATGAAGTAATCACAGCTTCCCCTTTCAAACGAGAAAGTGTTCACACGGATAGTGGACCAACTAACAAAGAAATTAATAAAATTATTGTGCAAAATAATTATACAAATAACCTTTTACATGTGGTATCAAATCAATTAAAAAATACCAACAAACTAGGGATCCCCACAAGGTCCATAACAACCCCTAAAATTGAAACACATACAATAATAAAACTTCCAGAATTTTCTAAAGAGAAGTTTCCTGAGTTAAAGGAAAAATTCGATTTTTGTCACGACCCAAAATCCACTAGTCGTGATGGCACCTAACCCAACCCGTTAGGTAAACAAATTAACGATTATCCATTTTCAATTAACTTAATAAAACAATTAAACAAAGGAATTATTTGAGTCTTATACATCCCCAAGGACTGGTAGTACAAATCATGAGCCCCTAAGAATAGAATTTACAAGCTGATATGAAGTAAATACATCTTCTATTTGAAAAGTACATAAACAAAGTTTAAATCTAAGGCTACCATGACAAGAGGCAGATACAATAGGAACGCATGTACATCTTCAATCCCGGCAACCATCAAGCACAACAACAACAACAACAACAAACATTTGCACGCAATGTGCAGAAGTGTAGTATCAGTACAACTGACCCCATGTACTGAGTAAGTATCTTGTCTAACCTCATCGAAGTAGTTACGAGGCTTTTGTTAAAAGATGCTTATTGATAAAACTTGTAATATAAATTAACAATAGAACTATACTACAGTACAACAGAGTAGCGCACACGAAACGATTATACAAAGCAATAACGAAGTACTAAAAGAAAACACAATTCAACAAGTATTAATATCTCACCTAATCCTTTCCTGAGAGTGAAAGCCAATAAATCACAACAACTACCTCAAAGCTTTTATAATGTGAGAATTATACTCAATACATCAAATCCAACGGCATGGAAACACCCTTCGTGCATTTATCTCATCCTCACCAATTATGCGTAAAACAGCACCAACCAAATGACAGAAATGCCGATAACAGAAATAACAGAGTGGAAATAAGCAAATAGCTATGGAGGATGAGAATGTACATGAGAACATCCGTAACAGACTGAACAGAAAGCATAAAGATAATGACAATGATTAGGAAAAAGGAATGTAACTTCGACTAACTAGCAAGGTGAAGGCATGAAGACAATATGACAAATAAGGAAGCGGTCACATGATATTTATAAATTAGCAAGTAGGAACATGAACGACTAGTATGGAAGAATACCTACACTTAAGTGCAACAAAACAGCTGACATGGATGAAATCATAACAGCGGGAAATAGGCATGATATTAGCAAGTTTAAACAACTAGAAGGCATGATAGTATGACAATAAAGGTGATAGAGGATAAAGACAGAATAGTATCGGCATATCACATAAGAACCATGAACACGACAATAACAATTCCAGGTAAAGACATGAAGATATCCGCAAGAAAGAAATATCACAACATAATGCATGTCTCTCGTCCTCACTTGCACGGAAACACCCTTCGTGCCATGAACTCACAATAACATGAAAGCGTAATAATATAATACAATGGCACGGCATTACCCTTCGTGCTTTTACTCACATAACATGGCACGACATCACCCTTCATTCTTTTACTCACAATGATATGGAACGACATTACCCTTCATGCTTTTACTCTCAATAATATGGAACGACATCACCCTTCATGCTTTACACTCACCCTCACATGATAATGTATAAACAATGGCACGGCATCACCCTTCGTGCTTTACACTCTTCCTTACCAAGCATATGTATATCAATGACAAACAAGGCAAGAAGAATAAATAACATCAAGGAGAGTGTTTAAATGAATATTCCAAATAACTCCCAATCACAACTTTCCAAGCCAACAATAGTTTAGTAAACCCACAAGAACCTTATTATTCGAGTATTCCAACAGATCTCACAAATGATCTACAACACAAGTATAGAATCTAGTATCTCAAGAATATCAGTCGTAGCAATGTATTAGTAATTTATCATAGAAATGACCTAATTAGACACATCAATGTATTCTCAGAATTTCCATCAAAGTTGATCAAGTTATAATGAACTAAGTATTTGTTTCTAACATTTCATGTTATGTTCTTAGTAACTAGGAGTCAAGTAAGGCATGAAGCAGGAAGGTCACGTGATTCTACAAGACACAATATATGACATAATTTACCCCCGAGCATGGTTACCCTGGCACATGCATATATGATCGTCACCTCATATATGTATCACCCCCGCATGTAACAAACAATGTCAAATAGTAGGAAAAGTTCCCTCAACAAAGTTAGGCAAAACACTTACCTCGAAGAAGGCAAACCGATACTTAAAAATGAACTCCTCGGGTGATATGACCTCTGGGAGGCCTAAATCTAAGCACAATAATGACAAAGCACAAATAAAACTCGTAAGTGACTATTCCGGATCATAAAGCCTCAATATTTAACAAAGTCTAAAAATCGACCCAAAAGTCGACCCCCGGGCCCGCACCTCAGAACCCAACAAATTTCACAAAATATGGCCACCCATTGAAGTACGAGTCCAACCATACTAGTTTTACTCAAATCCGACTCCAATTCGATGTTCAAAACTCAAAAGTTCATATTATGAACTTTAGGCTAAAACCTCCAATTTCCTCTATAACATTCATAATCCAATTACCAAAAATGAGGGTAGATTCGTGATATAAGATCAAAAATGAGTAGAGAACACTTACCCTAGTCCACAAGATGCAAATTGCTCCAAGAATCGCCTCAAATCGAGCTTGGAAATGTTAAAATGAAGTCAAAATCGCGATTTTCAAAAGAACACTGCCCAGGTCTTTTATGCATCGCGAACGCGGAAGAACTATCGCGTTTGCGAAGAAGAAAACGAAATCTTCCCAGAATACCCTTCGCGAATGCAAGAAATGGGACGCGAACGCGATGAACAATGGACAGGACTTACACGAACGTGTAAGAGACACGCGAACGCGAAGAGGAAAATGATCACCAGTGCCCGGGGCCTGGTTTGCACTTCGCGAACGCGACATATGGAATGCGAACGCGAAGAAGGAGGTGGAAGAACTTTGCGAACGCGAGAGGGTAGCTGCAAACGCGAAGAGGAAATATTCCACCATCCAAAATAACACTACGCGAGCGCGAGTGCAAGGACGCGAACGCGATGTAGGAAAACCAGATGACATATTCAGCAGTTCAAAATAGGAGGAAAATGACCCGTAGCCCACCCGGAACACACCCGAGGCCCCCGGGACCCCGTCCAAACATACAAAAAAGTCCCATAAAAAGACACGGACCTACTCGAGGCCTCAAAACACACAAAACAACATCGGAACGACGAATCACACCTTAATTCGAATTCAATGAACTTGAAATTTCAAACTTCCACAACCGATGCTGAAACCTATCAAATCACGTCCGATTGACCTCAAATTTTGCACACAAGTCACATTTGATATTACGGACCTGCTCCAATTTTCGGAATCAGATTCCGACCCCGATATCAAAAAGTCCACTTCCGGTCAAACTTCTCAAAAACCTTCAAATTTCTAACTTTTGCCACACGACTCCAAAATGACCTACGGACCTCCAAATCCATTTCCGGATGTGCTCCCAATGCCAGAATCACCATACTGAACAGACTCGGAATCCCAAACGGACATCGATAACATTGAAATGTACTTCAACCCAAATTTGATGAAATTCTTCCAAAATGCTAACTTTCACAATACGCGCCGAAATGCTCCCGCCTTATCCAAAACCCGATCCGAACATACGCTCAAGTCCGAAATCATCATACGATCCTGCTGGAACCTTCAAATCCCGATTCTAAGATCGTTTACCCAAAAATCCAACCTTAGTCAATTCTTCCAACTTAGAGCTTGAATCTTGAAGTTCATCCTTCCAAATAGATTTCAGATAACTTGAAAACCAACACCGACGATTTACGCAAGTCATAATACATCATGAGGAGATCCTGGAGCTCTCAAAACACCGAGCGAAGTGTGGATTCTCAAAACGACCAGTCGGGAAAATTATTAGGAACAAACAATACTGAGAAGGACAAACACAACTATGGTGCAATAAGCAAATCAACATCACGAAGGCCATCTCTCCCATAGTGTCATGAAGCCTAAACTGAATTACAATATGCATGCGAAGAACCATGTAACACTCACAATCCATCATAGTATAGCAGAGAACATATGACATAAACCAAGGCACGAATAACATTCATTCCGCCCGATGATATACATATGGTAACAGCTACGCAGGAGCAAGCAAATCTGATCTGATACAGAGTACGCATATTTTTTGGTCATACCAATGGGCCCCCAATTCAACTCCGGTCATCCCTGAAAGGACAAATAGCACTCCAAACGTCTACAGCAACATAATCATAACACACACTATCATTTGGCTAGCTTTGGACATATTTCACAGTCCACAACCACGAAATGATCTATTTCTGAGAACTCCAACCTTCAAATCCATGGAACACATGAATCACCCTACATGATCCCAACTCCACCGCCCAAATGTCTAACACATCTCTCGTATATAATCATCCCACGAGGAATACTTCTATAATTCTTCCGTGTCACATAACAAATATCTGAATGTCACCGGTCGACTAACCAGGCTAGCATCGCAATGTCAATGATGTATCCGTAAGTTAAAACACAATGCGCCTTCTGAAATGCACACCCTTCCCAGGCAATACCACGTAGTAATAGCATCCATTTAGACATCTGAAACTGTCTGTGATGTCTAAGAATTCATGACTTTCCCTTCAAAATGGAATCGTGACCTTGCACATCCAAAACTCAATCCCTTTCAGTCAGAAACATTACATTTGATCTCATCTAGGAGGAAATCCCAATACGCAACATGTTTCCTCACACCAATAGGAAATATTCACCCCTAACCGTGATAGAAATCATCGAGAACCCCTTGGAAATCCATTTGCACATACCCAAGCTATGATAACCGAATCCCTCTAACTCAACCAAGCTACGCAGTTGCCCGAAACCCATGAGCATCATCACGAAACAGCCGTGGAGACCCACCACATCATAAGTACCCAAGGAACCGATCACATCATTACCGTGTTGATCTAATTTACTATCAAACCTCCATGTTTCCTCTGAGTTCCTTCTATATTACCCTCAAGTTGATACCCCTCCTTGCGAAAACACCATGATCCTTACCCCAAAGCTCTCCATAAGAGATTCTAGCATAAAAACCACACCGCCCAAAGGCCCATAAGCCTCTGCATCCCCTCTTAGCACCCCAAAGTACCACAACCAAGGCACCCGCTCTGCAAGGACCTTCTGCGAATCTAAAGTCGTTCCCTCCACCACTTAGTCTTCCTGTTAATGAAATGCATAATCCACAATGATGTAGAAATACCGCGAGTCTCGACACCATCCAATTTAAATCTTAAACTCTAGCCACAACCATTATGCCATCACTTAAGCTTCCTGAGTTTGAACTCGTCAATAAGGCATGAGAATCAAATTCGTTCCACAATTAAACAATATGAAAACCTTTCAATACATTCATAACTCAAGACTATACACCACATCAAGACAGAAACCAATGTCCATTACTCCTTTTTACACCTTAAGCAGACTCCTTTCGTCACATTCAATCACCCGAATATAGTCCGCAACCACATCCCACTCATCATTTAGTCACCCAACCACTCACCTGCCACAATCTCCACTCATAGGGACACTACCGGACGTATAAGTCCAAAAGCACATACTCACACAACCAAGAACCCCGTGCTCAAGCTAAAGTCACAACCCGACCTCAAGTCCTCCAGACTGACCCATCATCAGCACACAAGAGTCATATCTCGCATCTCATCCAGGGACTCACAAGCTGTTAATGCTCCACCGATACCGAGCACTCGCATGCACAAACGAATGTGTGGAAGGAATTCAAAAGTTACGCTCCAAGCAGAATCAATGTCGCACGATAAGGAAAGAAGGATAGGAAGTTTAACCTAAATGCCCTGCAGCCTCTCGAAGATAGGTATGGACGTCATCATACCAAACCGCAAGGCTCTACTAGACACTTGCTCATGACTCGTAGAACCTATGAACCTAGGGCTCTGATACCACCTATCACGACCTGAAATCCACTAGTCGTGATAGCACCTAACCCAACCCGTTAGGTAAGCCAATTAATGATTATCCATTTTCAATTAACTTAATAAAACAATTAAACAAAGAAATTATCTGAGTCTTATACATCCCCAAGGACTGGTAGTACAAATTATGAGCTCCTAAGAATAGAATTTACAAGCTGATATGAAGTAAATACATCTTATATTTGAAAAGTACATAAACAGAGTTTAAATCTAAGGCTACCATGAACAAGAGGCAGCTACAATAGGAACGCATGTACATCTTCAATCTCGGCAACCATCTAGCACAGCAACAAAAACAGCCAACATCTGCACGCAATGTACAGAAGTGTAGTATCAGTACAACCGACCCATGTACTGAGTAAGTATCTTGTCTAACCTCGTCGAAGTAGTGATGAGGCTTTGGATAAAAGATGCTCATTGATAAAACCTGTAATGTAAACTAACAATAGAACTATACTACAGTACAACAGAGTAGCGCACACGAAACGATTATACAAAGCAATAATGGAGTACTAAAAGAAAACACAATTCAACAGGTATTAATATCTCACCTAATCCTTTCCTGAGAGCGAAAGCCAATAAATCACAACAATTACCACAAAGCTTTTATAATGTGAGAAATATACTCAATACATCAAATCCAACGTCACGGAAACACCCTTCATGCATTTATCTCATCCTCAACAATTATGCGTAAAACAATACCAACCAAATGACAAAATTACCGATAACAGAAATGACAGAGTGGAATTACGCAAATAGCTATGGGGGATGAGAATGTACATGAGAAGATCCATAACAGACTGAACCGAAAGCATAAAGATAATGACAATGATTAGGAAAAAGGAATGTAACTTTGACTAACTAGCAAGGTGAAGGCATGAAGACAATATGACAAATAAGGAAGCGGTCACATGATCTTTATAAATTAGCAAGTAGGGACATAACGACTAGTATGGAAGAAGACCTACACTTAAGTGCAACAAAACAGCTGACATGGATGAAATCATAACAGCGGGAAATAGGCATGATATTAGCATGTTTAAACAACTAGAAGGCATGATAGTATGACAACAAAGGTGATAGAGGATAAAGACAGAACAATATCGGCATATCACATAAGAACCATGAACATGACAATAACAATTCCAGGTAAAGACATGAAGATATCAGCAAGAAAGAAATATCACAACATAATGCATGTCTCTCGTCCTCACTTGCACGGAAACACCCTTCGTGCCATGAACTCACAATAACATGAAAGCATAATAATATAATATAACGGCACGGCATCACCTTTCATGCTTTTACTCACATAACATGGCACGACATCACCTTTCGTTCTTTTACTCACAATGATATGGCATGACATCACCCTTCGTGCTTTTACTCTCAATAATATGGAATGGCATCACCCTTCATGCTTTACACTCTCCCTCACATGATAATATATGAATAATGGCACGGCATCACCCTTCGTGCTTTACACTCTTCCTTACCAAGCATATGTATATCAATGACAAACAAGGCAAGAAGCATAAATAACATCAAGGAGAGTGTTTAAACGAATATTCCAAATAAATCCCAATCACAACTTTCCAAGCCAACAATAGTTTAGTAAACCCACAAGAACCTTATTATTCGAGTATTCCAACAGATCTCACAAATGATCTACAACCCAAGTATAGAATCTAGTATCTCAAGAATATCGGTCGTAGCAATGTATTAGTGATTTATCATAGAAATGACCGAATTCGATACATCAATGTATTCTCAAAATTTCCATCAAATTTGACCAAGTTATAATGAACTAAGTATTTGTTTATAACATTTAATGTTATGTTCTTAGTAACTAGGAGTCAAGTAAGGCATGAAGCAGGAATGTCACGTGATTCTACAAGACATAATATATGACATAATTTACCCCCGAACATGGTTACCCTGGCACATGCATATATGCTCGTCACCTCATATATGTATCACCCTCGCATGTAACAAACAATGTCAAATAGTAAGAAAAATTCCCTCAACAAAGTTAGGCAAAACACTTACCTCGAAGAAGGCAAACCGATACTCAAAAATGAACTCCTCGGGTGATATGACCTCCGGGCAGCTCAAATCTAATCACAATAACTTCAAAGCACAAATGAAACTCGTAAAAGACTATTCCGGATCATAAAGCCTCAATTTTTAACAAAGTCTAAAAATCGACCCAAAAGTCGACCCCCGGGCTCGCACCTCGGAACCTGACAAATTTCACAAAATACGGCCACCCATTCAAGTACGAGTCCTACCATACTAGTTTCACTCAAATTCGGCTCCAATTCAATGTTCAAAACTCAAAACTTCATATTATGAACTTTAGGCCAAAACCTCAAATTTTCTCTATAGAATTCATAATCCAATTACCAAAAATGAGAGTAGATTCGTGATATAAGATCAAAAATGAGTAGAGAACAATTACCCTAGTCCACAAGATGAAAATTGCTCCAAGAATCACCTCAAACCGAGCTTGGAAATGTTAAAATGAAGTCAAAATCGCGATATTTAAAGGAACACTGCCCATGTCTTTTATGCATCACGAACGCGGAAGAACTATCGCATACACGAAGAAGAAAACAAAAGTTGCCCAGAATACCCTTCACGAACGCGAGAAATGGGACACGAACATGATGAACAAGGGACATGACTTATGTGAACGCGTAAGAGACACGCGAACGCGAAGAGGAAAAGGATCACCAGTGCCCGGGGCCTGGTTTGCACTTCGCGAACGCGACATATGGAATGCGAATGCGAAGAAGGAGGTGACAGAACTTCACGAACGCGAGAGGGTAGCTACAACCGCGAATGGGAAATATTGCACCCTCTAAAATAACACTACGCGAACGCGAGTGCAAGGACGCAAACGTGATGTAGGAAAACCAGATGACAGATTCAGCAGTTCAAAATAGGAGGAAAAAGACCCGTAGCCCACCCGGAACACACCCGAGGCCCCCGGGACCCCGTCCAAACATACCAACAAGTCCCATAACAAGACACGGACCGACTCAAGGCCTCAAAACATACAAAACAACATCGGAATGATGAATCACACATCAACTCGAATTCAATGAACTTGAAATTTCAAACTTCCACAACCGATGCTGAAACCTATCAAATCACGTCTGATTGATCTCAAATTTTGCACACAAGTCACATTTGATATTACGGACCTGTTCCAACTTTCAGAATCAGATTCCGACCCCGATATCAAAAATTCCACTTCCGGTCAAACTTCTCAAAAACTTTCAAATTTTTAACTTTTGCCAAACGATTCCAAAATGACCTACGGACCTCCAAATCCATTTTCGGACTCGCTCCCAATACTAGAATACGGAGCTATTTTCAGACTCGGAATTCCAAACGGACATCGATAACATTGAAATGCACTTCAACCCAAATATGATGAAATTCTTCCAAAATGCTAACTTCCACAATAAGCGCCGAAATTCTCCTAGGTTATCCAAAACCCGATCCGAACATACTCCCAAGTCCGAAATCATCATACAAACCTGCTGGAACCTTCAAATCCTGATTCCGAGATCTTTTACCCAAAAATCCAACCTTAGTGAATTCTTCCAACTTAGAGCTTGAATCTTGAAGTTCATCCTTCCAAAATGATTCCGGATAACTTTAAAAGCAACACCGACGATTTACGCAAGTCATAATATATCATGCAGAGATGCTCGAGCTCTAAAAATACCGAGCAAAGTGTGGATTCTTAAAACGACCAGTCAAGTCGTTACAATTTTATAGACAAGCTTTTGGAACAAATCGAAGAACAGCTTAAAACAAAGTTAACAATCTCTAAACAAAATACAATTTTTAATCAATCTAGCACTAGTAAAAACGATAAGACTATAGAACTTCATAATTTACAAAATAAATTAAGTTCTACTGAAAAGGAATATCTTGCTTTAAAGGCAAAAGAAGATTTCCCTGATAAAGGAAACAACCTAGAAAACTTAAGAAAAACTTCTAAAGAAATATCTGAAACAATTAATAAAATAAAAACGATCTCTACAATCAAAACTATTGACTCTGAAATTAATAGAATTACAAATGACCCAAGAAATTCTAATAAAAAGAATTACTATGGAAGAGCATTGTCATGACCCGAAATTTCCCCACCGACGGGACCGTGATGACGCCTAACATTTCACTTGCTAGGCAAGCCAACATTAGAGAATCATTAAACCAATTCCTTATTCCCATTCAGTAAATAACAAAGATTACAACAACAACAACAACAACAACCCAGTAGAATCCCATTAATGGGGTCTGGGGAGGGTAGTGTGTACGCAGACCTTACCCCTACCCCGAAGGAGTAGAGAGGCTGTTTCCGAAAGACCCTCGGCTCAA
>AWOL01S0032635.1:19204-29845 GCA_000715115.1 Nicotiana otophora
CATTCGCGAGAGCACTGTCGCATTCGCGAAGAGTATAGGCTTCCATGCCGTCGCGTTCGCGAGACCATGTTCGTGTTCGCGTAGGCTACCCCACTGGCCTTCGCGTTCGCGAGACATTGCTCGCGTTCGCGATGAAGGAATGACCAACCCTCCCCCAAGTGCTTCACACTCGCGATGAGCCGGTCACGTTCGCGAAGGGTAAATCCCCCATTACTTCGTGTTCGCGACCAGGCCTTCGGTTCGCGAAGAAGAAGTTCAGCCTCACCGGTTTACTCTTCGTGTTCACGAGAGGACCTTCGCCAACGCGAAGAAGGATATGCCAGACACCAAAATCTGCAGAAAACAAGATTTTTTCCAAGTCCAAAACATCCCGTGGCCTATCCGAAACTCACCCGAGCCCTCGGGGCTCCAAACCAAACATGCACACACGTGGGTCCGGGCCTTCGGACCCGGATTGCCTAAAACATTTTTGGGACATCAAATAAAACCTAAGGAACCACAGTCACCGCCCCTCCATGACCGTTCATCATTTGTTGGCATTTTACGGCCATACAACTAGAATTCTGCCTGATTCCCATGTTTTTGTGTGCTATAGCCCATGCCTTCCACCGTTGGCTCGAGCCGCCGGACACGGATCGCCTATAATTTGTCCGAGACATCAACTACTACGTAATGAACCACATTCACCACCCGCCATGACCGTTCCTCATTTGTTGGCATTTTGTGGCCATAAAACTAGAATTCTGCCCGATTCCCATATTTTCGTGTGCTATAGCCCACGCCTCCGCCGTGGGCCCGGGCCCCAGACCCGGATCAACCAAAAACTTTTTGGGACATCAAATACAACCTAAAGAACCAAAACCACCGCCCCGCCATGACCTTTCCACATTTGTTGGCGTTTTACGGCCATAAAACTAGAATTCCTCCCGATTCCCATATTTTTGTGTGTTATATCCCACACCTTCCGCCATGGGCCTGGGCCCCCGGACCAGGATCGCCTAATAATTTTCAGGGACGTCGAATACAATCTAAGAAACCACAGTCACCGCCCCGCCATAATCGTTCCTCATTTTTGGCGTTTTACAGCCATAAAACTAGAATTCTCCCGATTCTCATATTTTCGTATGCATAACCCACGCCATCCGCAGTGGACCCGCTCCCTGGACCCGGATCGACTCAAAATTTTTCAGGACATCAAATACAACCTAAGGAACCACAGTCATCACTTAGACATGACTGTTCCTCGTTTTTTGGCATTTTGCGACCATAAAACTAGAATTCCGCCTAATTCCCATATTTTCGTGTGCAATAGCCCACGTCTTTCGTCGTGAGCCCGGGCCCCCGGACCTTAATCGCCTATAATTTAACCGGTACCTACACTACAACCTAAGGAACCAAATTCACCACCCCGCCATGACCTTTCTTCATTTTTTGGCATTTTGTGGCCATAAAAGTAGAATTCCGCGTGATTCTCATATTTTTGTGCGCTATAGCCCACGCCTCCGCCGTGGGCCCGAGTCCCTTGACCCGGATCACCTAAAAATTTTCAGGGATGTCAAATACTACCTAAGGAACCACATTCACCGCCCCGACATGACCATTCCTCATTTTGTGTTGTTTTACGGCCATAAAACTAGAATTCCTCCTCATTCCCAGATTTTCGTGTGTATAGCACACGCCTTCCGTCGTGGGCCCGAGCCCCCGTACCCGGATCGCCTAAAATTTTTCTGAGAAATCGAATACAACCTAAGGAACCATAGTCACCACTCCGCCATGACTGTTCCTCTTTTTTGGCATTTTGCGTCCATAAAACTTGAATTCCGCCCGATTTCCATATTTTCGTGTGCTATAGCCCACGCCTTCCGCCGTGGGCCCGATCCCCTAGACTCGGATTGCCTAAAAATTTTCAGGGATGTCAAATACTACCTAAGGAACCATATTCACCACCCGACATGACCGTTCCTCATTATTTTGCGTTTTACGGCCATAAAACTAGAATTCCGCCTGATTCCCATATTTTTGTGTGTTATAGCACACGCTTTCCGTTGTGGGCCCGGGCCCCCGGACCCGGATCGCCGAAAAGTTTTCCGAGAAATCGAATACAACCTAAGGAACCACAGTCACTTCCCCTCCATGACCGTCCCTCTTTTTTGGCGCTTTGCGGCCATAAAACTAGAATTCCGCCCGATTCCCATATTTTCGTGTGCTATAGCCCACGCCTTCTGCCGTGAGCCCGAGCCCCTGGACTCGGATCGCCTAAAAGTTTTTCGGGACATCAAATACAACTTAAGGAACCACAGTCACTGCCCCTCCATGACCGTTCCTCATTTTTGGCATTTTACGGCCTTAAAACTAGAATTCCGCCTGATTCTCATATTTTCATGTGTTATAGCCCACGCCTTCCGCGGTGGGCTCGGTCTCCCGGACCAGGATCGCCTAATAATTGTTCGGGACGTAGAATACAACCTAAGAAATCACAGTCACCTCCCCGCCATAATCGTTCCTCATTTTTGGCGTTTTACAGCCATAAAATTAGAATTTCGCCCGATTCACATATTTTCGTATTCTATAGCCCACGCCATCTGCAGTGGGCCCGTGCTCTGGACCTGAATCGCCTCAAAATTTTTCTAGACATCAAATACAACCTTAGGAACCACAATCATCGCTCATCCATGACTGTTCCTCGTTTATTGGCATTTTGCGGCCATAACACTAGAATTCCGCCTGATTCCCATATTTTCGTGTGCTATATAGCCCACGTCTTCTGCCGTGGGCCCGACCCCTCGGACCTTAATTGCCTATAATTTAACTGGTTCATAAAATACAATCTAAGGAACCAAAGTCACCTGCCCGCCATGACTGTTCTTCGTTTTTTGGCGTTTTGTGGCCATAAAAGTAGAATTCCGCTCGATTCCCATATTTTCGCGTACTAAAGCCCACGCCCCCGCCGTAGGCCCGAGCCCCCGAACCCGGATCGCCTCAAAATTTTTTAGGACATCAAATACAACCTAAGGAACCATAGTCATCGCTCATCCGCGACTGTCCCTTATTTTTTTGCATTTTGCGGCCATAAAACTAGAATTCCACCCGATTCTCATATTTTCGTGTGCTATAGCCCACGCCTTCCGCCGTGGGCCCAAGCCTCCGGACCCAGATCGCCTACAATTTTGTCAGGACATCAAATACAACCTAAGGAACCATAGTCACTGCCCCTCTATGACCGTTCCTCATTTTTTGGCGTTTTGCGGACATAAAACTAAAATTCCGCTCGATTCTCATATTTTCGTGTGCTATAGCCCATGCCTCCGCCGCGGGCGCGGGCCCCCTAACCTGGATAGCCTAAAATTTTTCCGGGACATTGAATACAACCTAAGGAACCACAGTAACTGCCCCTCCATGACTGTTCCTCATAGTTTGGCATTTTACAGCCATAAAACTAGGATTTCGCCCGATTCCCATATTTTCGTGTGTTATAGCCCATGCCTTCGTCGCGGGCCGGGGCTCCCTGACCCGGATTGCCTAAAATGTTTCCGGGACGTTGAATAGAACCTAAGGAACCACAGTCACCACCCCACCAAGACCATTACTCGTTTTTTGGCGTTTTGCGGACATAAAACTAGAATTCCATCCGATTCCCATATTTTCGTGTGCTATAGCCCACACCTTCCGCCATGGGCCCGGGCCCACGGACACTGATCGCCTAAAACTTTTCCGGGATATAGAATAAAATTTAAGTAAGCACAGTCACCATCCCGCAATGACCGTTCATCATTTGTTGGCGTTGTACGGCCATAAAACTAGAATTCTGCCCGATTCCCATGTTTTTGTGTGTTATAGCCCATGCCTTCCGCCGTTGGCCCGGGCCGCCGGACCCGAATCGCCTAAACGTTTGTCGAGACATCAAATACTACGTAAGGAACCACATTCACCATCCTGCCATGACCGTTCCTCATTGTTTTGCATTTTGTGGCCATAAAACTAGAATTCGCCTGATTCCCATATTTTCGTGTGCTATAGCCCACGCCTTCCGCCGTGGGCCTGGCCCCCCGGACAGTGATCTCCTAAAATATTTTCGTGACATCGAATACAATTTAAGTAACACAGTCACCCCCCGCAAAGACCATTCCTCATTGTTTGGTGTTTTGCGGCCATAAAACATGAATTCTCCTCTATTCCCATATTTTCGTGTGCTATAGCCCTCGCCTCCGCCGTGGGCGCGGGCCCCCAAACCCGGATAGCCTAAAAATCTTTCGGGACATTGAATATAACCTAAGGAACCACAGTCACCGCCCCGACATGACTGTTCCTCATTTTGTGGAATTTTACAGCCATAAAACTAGAATTCCGCCTGATTCCCATATTTTCGTATGCTATAGCCCACGCCATCTGCCGTGGGACCAGGCCCCTGGACCCGAATCGCCTCAAAAGTTTTCATGACATCAAATACAACGTAAGGAACCACAATCATTGGTCAGCCATGACTGTTCCACATTGTTTGGCATTTTACGGTCATAAAACTAGAATTTCGCCCGATTCCCAGATTTTCGTATGCTATAGCCTACGCCTCTGCCGTGGGCCCGGACTCTAGGACCCGGATTGCCAAAACATTTTCCGGTACATCATATAGACGACACACGAAAAAATGGGAATCGGTCAGAATACTAGTGATTTGGCTGTAAAACACAAATAAAAAAGAGGAACGGTCATGGCGGGGCAGTGACTATGGTTCCTTAGGTCATATTTGATGGCCCGGAAAAATATTAGGCGATCGGGGTCCAGGGGGCCTAGACCCACTCGGAAGGCGTGGGCTATAGCACACAAAAAAATGGGAATCGGTCAGAATTCTAGTATTTTGGCCGTAAAACGCAAACAAAAATAAGGAATCGTCATGGTAGGGCGGTGACTACGGTTATTTTTGTCGTATGTGATGGCCCAGAAAATTTTTATACGAGCCGAGTCAGGGGGCCCGGCCCACTCGGAAGGCGTGGGCTATAGCACATGACAATATGGGAATCAGGCGAAATTCTAGTTTTTTGGTCGTAAAATACAAAAAACATGGAACGATCATGGTGGGGGCGGTGACTATGATTCCCTAGGTCATAATCAATGGCCCGGAAAAGTTTTAGGTGATCTGGGTCTGGGGGTCGGGCCCACTCTGAAGGCGTGGGCTATAGCACACGAAAATATGAGAATTAGGCGGAATTCTAGTTTTATGGCCGTAAAACGCAAAAAATGAGGAACGGTCATGGCGGGGCGGTGACTATAGTTCCTTAGGTTGTATTAGAAGGCCCTAAAACATTTAAGGCGATCTGGGTGCGGAGGGGCCTGGCCCACTCGTAAGGCGGCACACGAAAAAATGGGAATCGGTCAGAATTCTAGTTTTTTAGCCGCAAAACACAAAACAACGAGGAACAGTCATGGCAGGGTGGTGACTATAGATCCTTAGGTCGTATTTGAAGGCCCGAAAAAATTTAAGGTGATACGGGTCCGGAGGGGCCCGATCCACTAGGAAGGCGGCACACGAAAAAATGGAAATCGGTCAGAATTCTAGTGTTTTGGCCATAAAACACAAAGAACGAGGAACGGTCATGGCGGGGTGGTGACTATGGTTCCTTAGGTCGTATTTGAAGGCCCAGAAAAATTTAAGGCAATACGGGTCTGGAGGGGCCCGGCCCACTTGGAAGACGACACACGCAAAAATGGGAATCAGTCAAAATTCTAGTGTTTTGGCCGTAAAACGATAATAAAAACAAGGAACGGTCATGGCGGGGTAGTGGCTATGGTTCCTTAGGTCGTATTTGATGGCCCGAAAAAATTTTAGGCGATCGGGGTCCAGGGGGCCTGGACCCACTCGGAAGGCGTGGGCTATAGCACACAATAAAATGGGAATCGGTCAGAATTCTAGTGTTTTGGCCGTGAAACGCAAACAAAAATGAGGAATGGTCATGGTGGGGCGGTGACTATGGTTCTTTTTGTCGTATGTGATGGCCCGAAAAAATTGGATGCGATCCGAGTCCGTGGGGTCCGGTCCACTCGGAAGGCGTGGGCTATAGCACATGAAAATATGAGAATTAGGCAAACTTCTAGTTTTTTGGTCGTAAAATGAAAACAACGCGGAACGATCATAGTGGGGCGGTGACTATGGTACCTTAGGTCGTATTCGATGGCCCGAAAAAGTTTTAGGCGATCCGGGTCTGGAGGGCCGGGCCCACTCTGAAGGCGTGGGCTATAGCACACGAAAATATGAGAATCAGGCGGAATTCTAGTTTTCTGGCCGTAAAGCGCAATAAATGAGGAATGGTCATGGCGGGGCGGTGACTATGGTTCCTTAGATTGTATGCTATGGCCAAAACATATATTAGGCGATACGGGTCCGGGGGCCCGGGCCCACTCGGAAGGCGTGGGCAATAACACACGAAATAGGGGAATCGGGCGGAATGCTATTGTTTTGGCCATACAACACAAACAAAACGAGGAACAGTCATGGAAAGGCGGTGACTATGATTCCTTAGGTCGTATTTTATGGCCTGGAAAAGTTTTAGGCAATCCGGGTCCGGGGGGCCCTGCCCACAAGGAAGGCGTAGGCTATAGCACACGAAAATATGGGAATCAAACGGAATTCTAGTTTTTTGGCCGTAAAACGCAAAACAAGAGGAACGGTCATGGTGGGGCGGTGACTATGGTTCCTTAGGTCGTATTTGAAGGCCCGGAAACATTTAAGGCAATCCTGGTCCAGAGGGGCCCGACCCACTCGGAAGGCGGCACATGAGAAAATGGGAATCGGGTGGAATTCTAGTGATTTGGCCGTAAAACGCAAAAGAATGAGGAACGGTCATGGCGGGGCAGTGACTATGGTTCCTTAGGTCGTATGTGAAGGCCCGAAAAAATTTAAGGCGATCCGGGTCCGGAGGGGCCCGGTCCACTCATAAGGCGGCACACAAACAAATAGGAATCGATCAGAATTCTAGTGTTTTGGCCGTAAAACGCAAAACAACGAGGAACGGTCATGGCAGGGCGGTGACTATGGTTCCTTAGGTCGTATTTGAAGGCCCGAAAATATTTAAGGCGATTCGGGTCCGGAGGGGCCCGGTCCACTCGGAAGGCGGCACACGAAAAATTAGGAATCGGTCAGAATTTTAGTCTTTTGGCCGTACAAAACAAAAAGAATGAGGAACGGTCATGGAAGGGCAGTGACTATAGTTCCTTAGTTCGTATTTGAAGGCCCGGAAATATTTAAGGCGATACGGGTCCGGAGGGGCCCGGCCCACTCGGAAGGCGACACACGAAAAAATGGGAATCGGTCAAAATTCTAGTATTTTGGCCGTAAAACGCAAATAAAAATGAGGAACGGTCATGGCGGGGCGGTGACTATAGTTCCTTAGGTCATATTTGATGGCCCATAAAAATTTTAGGCGATCGGGGTCTAAGGGGCCTGGACCCACTCGGAAGGCGTGGGCTATAGCACATGAAAATATGGGAATTGGGTGGAATTCTAGTTGTTTGGCCGTAAAACGCAAACGAAAACGGGGAATGGTTATGGCGGGGCGGTGACTGTGGTTTTATTTGTCGTATGTGATGGCCCGGAAAAATTTTATGTGATCCGAGTCCGGGGGGCCCGGCCCACTCGGAAGGCGTGGGCTATAACACAAGACAATATGGGAATCAGGCGAAATTCAAGTTTTTTGGTCGTAAAATGCAAAAACCGCGGAACGATTATGGCGGGGCGGTGACTATGGTTCCTTAGGTTGTATTCGATGGCTCGAAAAAGTTTTAGTGATCCGGGTCTGGGGGGCTGGGCCCACTCTGAAGGCGTGGGCTATAGTACACGAAAATATGAGAATCATGCGGAATTCTAGTTTTCTTGCCGTAAAACGCAAACAATGAGGAAGGGTCATAGCAGAGCGGCGACTATAGTTCCTTAGATCGTATTCTGTGGCAAAAAACTATATTAGGCGATACGGTTCCGGGGGGCCCGGGCCCACTCGGAAGGCGCGGGCGATAGCACATGCAAATATGGGAATCAGGCGGAATTCTAGTGTTTTGGCAGTAAAACGCAAACCAAATGAGGAATGGTCATGGCGGGGCAGTGACTATGATTCCTTAGGTCGTATTTGATGGCCCGGAAAAATGTTAGGCAATCTGGGTCCGGGGGCCCCTGCCCACATGAAAGGCGTGGGTTATTGCACACGAAAATATGGGAATCAGACGAAATTTTAGTCTTTTGGCCGTAAAACGCAAAATAATGAGTAACGGTCATGGCGGGGCGGTAACTATGGTTCCTTAGGTCCTATTTGATGGCCCGAAAACATTTTAGGCCATCGGTGTCCGGGGGGCCCGGACCCACTCGGAAGGCGTGCACATGAAAATATGGGAATCGGCGGAATTCTAGTCTTTTGGCCGTAAAACGCAAAAGAACGAGGAATGGTCATGGTGGGGCGGTGAATATGGTTCATTAGGTCGTATTTGATGTCCCGGAAAAATTTTAGGCGATTCGAGTCCGGGGGCCGCGGCGCACTCGGAAGGTGTGGGCATAAGCACACGAAAATATGGGAATCGGGTGGAATTATAGTGTTTTGGCCGTAAAACGCAAAAAATGAGGAACGGTAATGGCGGGGCGGTAACTATGGTTCCTTAGGTCATATTTCATGGCTCGAATAAATTTTAGGCGATAGGGGTCCGGGGGTCCCGGGCCCACTCGGAAGGCATGGGCTAAAGCACACGAAAATATGGGAATCAAACGGAATTCTAGTTTTTGGCCGTAAAACACAAAACAACAAGGAGCGGTCATAGCGGGGCGGTGACTATGGTTCCTTAAGTCGTATTTGAAGGCCTGGAAATATTTAAGGCGATCCGGGTCAGGAGGGGCCCGGCCCACTCGGAAGGCGGCATACGAAAAAATGGGAATCGGTTGGAATTCTAGTTTTTTGGCCGTAAAACGCAAAACAACGAGGAATGGTTATGGCGGGGTGGTGACTATGGTTTCTTACGTCGTATTCTATGGCCCGAAAACTTTTAGGCGATCCGGGTCCGGGAGGTTCGGTCCCACTCGAAGGCGTGGGCTATAGCATACGAAAATATGGGAATCGGGCAGAATTTTAGTTGTTTGGCCGAAAAACGCAAACGAATGAGGAACGGTCATTGCGGGGCAGTGACTATGGTGTTTTAGGTTGTATTTGAAGGCCCAAAAAAATTTAAGGTGATCCGGGTCCGGAGGGTCCGGCCCACTCGGAAGGCGGCACACGAAAAAATAGGAATCGGTCGGAATTCTAGATGTTTGGCCGTAAAACGCAAACAAAACTACGAACGGTCATGGCGGAGTGGTGACTATGGTTCCTTAGGTCGTATGTGATGGCCCGAAAAAATTTTAGGCGATCCGGGTTCGGGAGGCCCTGCCTACTGGGAAGGCGTGGGCTATAGCACACGAAAATATGGGAATGAGGCGGAATTCTATTTTTTTGGCCGTAAAACGCAAACAAATGAGAAACGGTCAGGGGGGGTGGTGACTATGGTACTTACGTCGTATTTGATGGCCCCGAAAACTTTTTAGGCAATCCGGTTCTGGGGGGCCGGGCCCACTCGGAAGGCGTGGGCTATAGCACAAACAAATATGAGAATCAGGCGAAATTCTAGTTTTCTGGTCGTAAAACGCAAACAATGAGGAACGGTCAAGGCGGGGCGGTGACTATGGTACCTTAGGTCGTATTTGATGGCCCAAAAACATTTAGGCGATCGAGTTCCGGGGGGCCCGGGCCCACTCGGAAGGCGTGGGCTATAGCACAAAAAAATATGGGAATGCGGCGGAATTCTAGTTTTTTGGCCGTAAAACGCAAAATAATGAGGAACGGTCATGGCGAGGCGATGATCATGGTTCCTTAGGTCCTATCTGATGGCCTGGAAATATTTTAGGCGATCGGGGTGCGGGGGGCCCGGGCTCACTCGGAAGGCGTGGGCTATAGCACAAGGAAATATGGGAATTAGGCAAAATTCTAGTTTGTTTTGCCGTACAATGCAAAACATGAGGAACGGTCATGGCGGGGCGGTGACTATTGTTCCTTAGGTCGTACGTGATGGCCCAAAGAATGTTTAGGCGATCTGGTCCGGGGGGCCGTGCCCACTCGGAAGGCGTGGGCTAGCACACACAAATATGAGAATCGGGCGAAATTCTCCTTTTTTGGCCGTAAAACACAAAAAATGAGGGAAGGTCATGGTGGGGCGGTGACTATGGTTTTTTAGGTCATATTTGATGACCCGGAAAAATTTTAGGCGACCCGAGTCCGGGGACCCCGGCCCACTCGGAAGGGGTGGGACATAGCACACGAAAATATGGGAATCAGGTGGAATTCTAGTGCTTTGGCCGTAAAACGCAAAAGAATGAGGAACGGTCATGGCGGGGCGGTGACTATGGTTCCTTAGGGCGTATTTGAAAGCTCGAAAAATTTTAGGCGATCGGGGTCCGGAGCAGCCCGGCCCACTCGGAAGGCGGCGCATGAAAAAATGGGAATCGGTCGGAAATCTAGTGTTTTGGTCGTAAAACGCAAAACAAATGAGGAACGGTCATGGCGGGGTGGTGACTATGGTTCCTTAGGTCGTATTTGATGGCCCGAAAAAATTTTAGGTGATTCGAGTCCGGGGGTCCCGGCC
>AWOL01S0032641.1:0-14751 GCA_000715115.1 Nicotiana otophora
TACGCTCGGGCCGAGTATGGTACCGGGTGCCGGCCACGTCCCTTAAGGTTTGGGGCGTGACAATTTAGAAATTTTTTAAGTTTGCCATGGGTTGAATTTATGGTTATCGGGTTCGAATTTTGGTTTCGGTACTTGGATAATGTCCGTTTTGTCATCTGGAACTTGTATGCAAAGTTTGGTGTCGTTCTGAGTTGGTTTGGTAGGAATCAGATGCTTGGTTGTGATTTTAGCGATTGTTGAGTTTCATTGTGAATTCTATGTATTTTGGCGGTCCGATTCATGATTTTCGGAACTTATCTTGGTGTTTTGAGTTTGCGAGAGAGTTCGTATGATGTTTTTAGACTTATGTGATGGTCGGTGTGGAGCCCCTGGACTTCGGTTGAGTTTCGGACGTGTTTCAGAATGATTTGCACTTGATTCTTATCTGTTGGTGTGCTGGTGCAACAGTTATCGCAAATGCAAGCACCAATTCACATTTGCTAATAGTGTATTTTCAAAAGAAATACCGCATTTGTGAAGGGGTCAGTGGATAGAAGGCTTCGTATTTGCGAAGCCTGCCTCACAAATGCGAAGTTGGATTGGGATGGGGGTAGGTCGCTTTTGCAACCACTTGGCTGATTTTGCGAAGGGGACTGACTTGGCAAAGGCAAAGTCAGAGTCAATTTTGTGACATTTCCTGAGATTAGCAGGCGTCACTTTTGCGATCAAATGCTCGCATTCGCGACATCCACAGCTGAACAAATATTGGTATTTCAGGACTCAGTCTCATTTTATCACATTTGTTTATCCCTAAACTTGGTGGGAGGCAAGTTTAGGAGAAGATTTTCATACAAAGCTATTGGGTAAGTGATGTTTAGTCAATTTTGATTATATAACATGATTGTTTAAGCATTTTAACATCTAATTCATGAGATTTGAAGAGAAACTTTGGGGATTTTAGACTATGTTATAAAAAATGAACATTTGAGATTTGAGAGTCGTATTGGACTTGAATTTGAAAACCAAACACATATATGGATTTGTTTGATTATGGGTAGTCGAGATCTACCTTCGACTCAGGTTTTGACGAGGCATGGCCGGGGTTAACTTTTGTTGACTTTTTGGAAAATTGGGTAAAGATCTTAACTTTATTAATCAAAATTAGTTTCTCTTGCATTATTTGCTATTATTAAGTCATTATTTGCTAGATTTGAGCCGAGTGGAGGTGATTTTTAAAGGAAAAGAATTTTTAGAGTATTTAATTGGCCTAATTGAGGTAAGTATCTTGCCTAATTGAAATGTTTGTGCTATGTGAAACAACATGTACATAAGGTGACAAGTGTGTACATGGGTGTATGTGTGCTAATTGACTGGATTAGACCTTAGGCATTCAAATGCCTTAAATTGGAGTTGTTTTTTTATATGAATCACGTTGTATTGTTGATTCACTCCTCGCACCCTTGTGTTATTATTGTGATTCTTGTACATAATGTTGTTGAGCCATGTACTATATATTGTTGTGGATTTGGTATTGTTGTTTGAGCAACGTTGTGGTACATATGCACGTGTGGTGCGAGTTGATTTTAGTGTTGTGACCAAGATGCGGATGCAATAATATAAGGGTGGTGTGTATTTATTCTCCTGCAGAGAGATGGGGGGCTTATGCACATGTTGCAAGTATGGGGAATACTTCATTGTGATGCGCGCACAACGAGATAAGGGGGCTTGTGTGTGCGTAGCTATATAAGGGGAAATATTTCATTGTGAAGCTCACGCGACGACATAAGAGTGATTTGTTGATTATGTTGTGTGGTATTTCAGGGCCATTCTCGTTGGTACTTATGTGTTGGACTGATTTGAGGTTTTGGACATATCCTTGTATTCCTTAATTTATTCCACTTTGTTATTTATGAGTTCTTAGTTAATTTATCGTGTTATCACAAGCCCTATTCTATGTTGATATTTTTTCTATTATGCTTTCTCGTTATCGATTTTATATTGGTATTCTCCATAGGTTATTTGTCTAGTGAGTGTCTTGACTTGAGCCTCATCACAACTTCATCGAGGTTAGTCTTGATACTTAGTGGGTACCGATTGTGGTGTACTCACACTATTCTTCAGCATATATTTGCGTAGGTCCAGGTACGTTGGATCGTGTTGGTCGCTAGAGAGTCTAGCCATAGTTGTGGAGACTTCAAGGTATACCTGTTGTTCCACTCGTAGGCCTCGGATTCCCCTTTGTTTGTTTCTTTTTTAGTGTTTATGTATTCCAAACAGTGAGTGATGTACACTTTGAGGCTTATTATGTACTTCTTGTAGATCTTATGACTATGTATTATTGGGTCATTCTCGATGTTACTTATGTGTTGGAATGATTTGATGTTTTGAACATATCCTTGTTTTCCTTAATTGATTCCACTTTGTGATTTACGAGTTGTTAGTTACTTTACCGCGTTATCACATGCCCTATTCTTTATTGCTATTTTTTCTATTATGCTTTCTCGTTATCGATTTTATATTGGTATTCTCTATAGGTTATTTGTCTAGTGAGTGTCTTGACTTGAGCCTCATCAAAAATTCACTGAGGTTAGTCTTGATACTTAGTGGGTACCGATTGTGGTATACTCACACTATGCGTCTGTATATGTTTGCATAGATCCAGGTACGTCGGATCGTGTTGGTCGCTAGAGAGTCGAGCCAAAGTTGTGGAGACTTCAAGGTATACCTGTTGTTCCACTCGTAGGCCTCAGAGTCACCTTATATTGTTTCTTTTTTAGTGTTTATTTATCCAAACAGTGATGTATACTTTGAGACTTATTATGTACTTCTTGTAGAGCTTATGACTATGTATTATTGGGTCATTCTCGTGTTACTTATGTATTGGAATGATTTGATGTTTTGAACATATCCTTGTTTTCCTTAATTGATTCCACTTTGTGATTTACAAGTTGTTAGTTAATTTACCGTGTTATCACATGCCCTATTCTTTGTTGATTATTTTTCTATTATGCTTTCTTGTTATCGATTTTATACTGGTATTCTCCATAGGTTATTTGTCTAGTGAGTGTCTTGACTTGAGCCTCGTCACTACTTCACCGAGGTTAGTCTTGATACTTACTGCGTACCGGTTATGGTGTACTCACACTATGCTTTTGCACATTTTTGCATAGATCCAGGTACCTCGGATCGTGTTGGTTGCTAGAGAGTCAAGCCAGAGTTGTGGAGACTTCAAGGTATATCTGTTGTTCCGCTCGTAGTCCTCAAAGTCACCTTCTATTTTTCCTTTTTAGTGTTTATGTATTCCAAACAGTGATGTACACTTTGAGACTTATTATGTACTTCTTGTTGAGCTTATGACTATGTATTACTGGGTTTTGGTACGTCTGAGTGTTGAATTCATTTTACGGCTATGTTATGGCATTTTCCAGTTTTATTTGTTAGTTAAGTTGTCTTATTCTATTGATCTCATCATTTGATAGGCTTACTAAGTCTTAGAGACTAGGTGCCATCACGATCCTTAAGGTGAGATTTTGGGTCGTGATATTTTTTGTCGTGACAAATTGGTATCAGAGTCATAGGTTGCCTAGTTCTCACGAGTTATTAGCAACTTTAGTAGAGTCTTGAGGATCGGTACAGAGACCTCTGTACTTATCTTCTAGAGGCTATAAGGCTTTAGGAAACTTCACATTCTTTCTTTCTCTATCGTGCGGCTTTGTTTTATCATGAAGTTTGAATCTTTCTTCTCTTATTCTCTCATAGATTGTGAGGACACATGCTTCTTCCGCTGCTGATCTGGAGCCGGAGCCCTATGTTGCAGTCACTACCAGGGGTAGGGGCTGGGGTTAGGTCAGGGGAAGAGGTAGATGTAGAACTCAGCCCAGAGCACGTGCAGTAGCACATGATTTCGAGCCTCGGATAGAGCAGGTGAAGATTCCAAATTAGGTGAGCCAGAAGGAACGACTCAGGTTTCACAAGGGTTCATTACTACCCCAGCACTCGCATGATTGGTCTTATAGAGAGTATGGCTTAGGATAGTGTGTTTATTATGGTACCGACCATTTCTCATGCCGGGTAAGGAGTTCAGACTCCCGCTATTCATACAATAGAGTAGAGGGCTCATGGTTATCAGACCATAGTAGTTGTAGTAGTTGGGATTGTTCGACCAATAGTTGCTTCACGGCCCGGGGAGAGACCCGCTATGTCGGTTGATGAGTTAAAGAGGTTGGACGGGATCAACAAGTTGTTTCCCCCTCCCTTTAGTAGTGCACCTTCAGAGCACCCCAAGACTTCTTGGACCGTTGCAATGAGATTTGCACAACATAGGAATAGTGGAGTCCAACGGAGTTGATTTCACCGTCTTTTAGATTCATGGTTCTGCTAAGCGGTGGTGGTAGTTGTACAAGCAGGGCAAGCCAGTACGATCACCTCCTTTCATATGGGCTCAGTTTTTTTAGTTGTTCTTCGAGAAATTTATTCCCTTCACTCGGAGAGAGGAGTTCTGCAGTCAGTTCAATTGCCTTCAGCAGAGTAGCATGACCATTACTAAGTATGAGACTATATTTGTGTATTTATCATGCCATGCAACTATCATGATCCCTACTGAGAGGGAGAAGGTGCAGCGGTTCATAGATAAATTTACCTGTGGCATCAGACTTCAGATGGATAAAGCGATCGAGGCTGAGATTTCTTTTGCTCAGGTAGTGGATATTACCAGGATCGAGTGCATCATAGGCCAGGTAAGAGAGACGACCTATGACAAGAGGCCCCATCATTTTGGAGGATTCAGTGGTGCCTCGTCTGGAGGTGGTGATCCTTTGGTAGAGGCCATCCTATCAGGCCGGTACAATTGGCCTTACAAGTCACACATGGTTCTTCAGGCAGCCGCAATGCTTATGGCCCTCGTTCCGAGCAGCTAGCATTCAGTGCTCCTCCAGCTCCCATTAGTACGCCACCGATTCAAAGCTATTACAGTGTAGTTATTACACATATTATCTCAGTCTGTCATAGAGATGATTCCGTGTCGTTTGATATGGTTTCTACATATTCCTATGTATCTTCATATTTTGCTTCACATTTGAGTATGCCTCATGATTCTCTGGATGTTCCTATTTCTGTGTTTATACCGGTTGTAGATTCCATAGTAGTTGACTGAGTGTACTAGTCTTTGTTGTTACTATTAATTATTATGATACCATAGTTGATCTTTTGTTGCTAAGTATGGTGGATTTTGAGGTCATTCAGGGAATGAATTGGTTGTCCCCGTATCATGCTATCTTGGATTGTCATGCCTAGAGTATGACCTTAGCTGTACCGGGGTTGGCTAGATTAGAGAGGAAAGGGACCCCCATTCATACCCTGCTGAAGGCTCATCGTATGGTTGAGAAGGGGTGTTTAGCATATTTGTCATATATTGTAGATTCTACCGTGGAGGTTCCTTCAATGCATTTGGTACCGGTTGTGAGTGTGTTTCCATAGATTTTTCGGGTATTCAACCCCATAGGGATATCAACTTTTTCATTGATTTTGCTCCGGGAACTCAACCTATTTCTATTTAATCGTACCGTGTGGCTCCTACTGAGTTGGAAGAATTGAAGGATCAATTGCAAGACTTGCTTGACAAAGGGTTCATTAGACCAAGTGTTTCACCTTGGGGTGCGCCGGTGTTATTTGTTAAGAAAAAGGATGAATTAATGAGGATGCGCATTGACTATCGGCGGTTGAACAAGGTGACTACAAAGAACAAGTATATGTTACCTAGGATTGATGATTTGTTTGACAGGCTTCTGGGTTCCAAGGTATTTTACAAGATATTTGAGGTGTAGATACCATCAGGTAAAGATTAGGGCATCGGATGTCCCAAAGACAACTTGTAGGACTCGTTATGGTCATTACGAGTTCCCAGTGATGTCATTTGGCTTGACTAATGCTCTGGCGGCCTTCATGGATTTGATGAACCGAGTGTTCAAGCCTTGTTTGGATTCTTTCATGATTGTCTTCATTGATGATATTCTGATTTACTCTCGTAGTACAAAGGAGCATGAGCAGCACCTATGGATTGTGCTTCAGACTTTGAAGGATCATCAGCTATATGCCATGTTTTCAAAGTGTGAGTTCTGGTTGGACTGAGTTGCCTTCTTGGATCATGTTATGTTTTCTGAGGGTATCAAGGTGGATCCTAAAAAGAGTGAGGCATTTCAAAATTGGCCTAACCCTACTTCAGGTACAGAGATTCAGAGCTTCTTGGGTTTGGCAAGGTAGTATCGCCATTTCGTGGAGGGGTTTTCATCTATCTCAGCCTATTAACCAAGTTGACCTAGAAAGGCGCTCATTTCAGATGGTATGATCAGTTTGAGGAGAGCTTTCAGAAGCTTAAGACTAACTTGACTACTGCCCCAGTGTTGGTGTTGCCCACAACTTCGGGATCTTACACTGTATATTGTAATGCATCGCTTACTGGACTTGGGCCGGTATGGATGCATGATGGTGTAACGACCCAGCCGATCATTTTTAGTATTTTAACCTCGTTCCCCAATTTATTGCCTTATATATGTTATATCGTGGTTATGTGACTTGCCGAGGTGTTTGGCTTTGGGTTCAGGTGAGTTTCTGAGTGAAACGGGATACTTAGTCCCAAAGTTGGAAGTTTAAATTAAAAGAGTTGGCCGGAATTTGACTTTTGTATAAATGACTCTGAAATGGAGTTTTGACGGTTTCAATAGCTTTGTATGTTGACTTTGGACTTAGGAGCATGTCCGGATATTGATTTGGAGGTCCGTAGATTGTTTCTGCTTGAATTGGCGAAAGTTAGAAAGTTGAAGGTTTGAAAGGTTGAGAAGTTTGACCAGGAGATGACTTTATTGGTATCAAGTTTGGATTTCGGTTCTAAAAGTTGGTATAGGTACGTTGTGTCAATTATGAATTGTATTCAAAATTTGAGGTCAACTGGAGTTGGTTTGGTATGTTTCTATATTAGTTTTAGAAGTTAGAAGTTCATTAGGCTTGAATCGATGTGTGATTCATGGTTTAATGTTGTTTGATGTGATTTGAGGCTTCTAGCAAGGCCATATCATGTTTTGGGATTTGTTGGTATGTTCGGACAGGGTCCCGGAGGCCCCGAGTATGTTTCAGATTGAGTTCGGAACATTTGTTCTTGAAAGAGGACTACTGGTTTTTCCTGTTCTCATTTTCTTCTGTGAGTTCGCGAAGATTCTCCTGCGATCGCGTAGATTCTTTAAGGACCAATTGAATTTTAATCTTTGTGTTTGTGAAGTCATGGACACGATCACAGTGTTTGAGAAGTTTGTGAATCCCGAACGCGTGCGTGGGTTCGCGTTCGCGTATAAGAAAGGTGAGGGTGAGCTGAGTTATACGATATTCTTTGCGTTCGCGTGGCCTAGAATGCGATCGCATAGCTTTCAGTGGGCTATTCTCTGCGTTCGCGCTTACGCGATCGTGAAAAAGGTTTTATGAGCTAGGAAGACTTTTGCTTAGCGATCGCGAGAGCATGTCCACGATCGCGAAAGGCAATGACAGGGTAGCGGTATTTATTTCAAAATTGAGGGTTTTGTTCCTTTGTTTCATCTTTTGAGCTAAAGACCTCAGTTTTGGGTGATGTTTGAAGTGATTTTCAAGGAGTTGATTGGGGTAATTTATTCTAACTTGGATTTGGTTATTTTACATGAACCTGTAAGTATTTTATCATTTAATTAGTGTTCTGGGTTAGAAAGGTTGGGAAAGATTGTGAAAAACGTCATAGACCATATTTTGAGGATTTGAAAGTCGATTTGAGATCGGAAATGTGTAATTTTGTATAGTTGAACTCGTTATCGAATGTGTGTTCGAATTTTATAAGTTTGTTCGGGTTCCGAGACGCGGGCTCAGGGTTGACCTTTTGAGTTGATTTTTTGTTTTTCTTTAAATATTGCAACTTTATTATCCGGAATAGTTTCCTATCGTTTGTATTTATGGTGTAAAGTTATTTTGGCTAGATTCGAGCTGTTTAGAGTTGGATATTCGCGGAAAAGGTTTAGTTAGCGTGTTTTGAGGAAAAGGCCGTGTACGCAAGGTGGCGAATGGGTACACGAGATAAATGTGGTAATTGACCGGTTAATGTTATGTAGATCCTTTTCATTCCTTTAATTGAATTGTCATAACATGTTATCTTCATCATCATTAATCTATCCTTATGTGATTTACGACATTGTAAATACTTGTCTCATCTTTTACTTTCCATTTTCCTTTATGTGCTTAGTTGAAGTTATTGTTCTCTCATTTCCTTGTTAGATATTTAACTGTTGGTTTACCTTACTTGAAGTTGTCATTTCTTCGAATACCTTATTGTTGAATTTTTGTGTGAAGTTATAAAGGTCGTGATTCACATTGAGGCAAAGTTGTAAATTATTTAATTACCATTCTTGTTGAGATATTCACTTTCAGTGGCTATTGTTGAGACTTTTGTACATATTGTGGTTGAGCCATTGGCTAATTATTGTGAAACATAATTGTTGTTGACTTTAGCAAGTTGTGGTTTTGGGCACTTGATGGGATTTGTGATATGTTATGATATTGATACACATGTGGTGGTATAAGGATTGGGGTTGATATGCATGCAGTGAGTAAGGTGGACTTGATACGCGCGTCGCTAGTAGGAGAACTACTTGAAGCCACGCGATGTGATAAGGTGGGCTAAAACATGGGTAGTTATTTCGGGAAAGTGATTTTTAAAACTAATGCAAGGCTCCCGCAGTGGTATAAGGAAAGGATGTGATTTGATTTGTGAAATGAGACTACGAGGCGGTACCTCGGTAGTGATTCTTGTTGATACCCATTCATTTACATCACTTGTTTTTTTTTTTGCATAGTTTCCTTATCATTCTTTTTATGTGTTTTCTTCCATGATGTCTTAATTGCCTTAATTTCAGTGTACCTATTCTTGTTATATTTCTTCGTTATATCATTTTCATTGTTTTCATCATTATACTGTACTATACATGTTTAGTTTCTTTATTTATTCCAGTAGGTGTCTTGACCTGACCTTGTCACTACTCTACCGAGGTTAGTCTTGATACTTACTGGGTACCGTTGTGGTGTACTCATACTACACTTCTGCACATCTTTTTGTGCAAATCCAGGTACTTCATACCAGGCTAGCCATCCGTGAGTTGAGCTTAGATCGGAGACTTCAAGGTACACCTGCCGGCATTTTGCAGGCCTCGGAGTCACCCTTTATCTAGTGTCTATTTCATTCTCCTTGTATAGCTACTGTTGTATAGGGATGCTTCAGTATACTCATGTAGAGCTTGTGACTCGGTATCACTAGACCTTGGGAGTTATGTTCAGTTGTATTGCGGAGTCCTTTTTATGATAACTATTGGTTTAAATTGGAAGTTTTATTACTATTTCCATTAAATTCTTCATGTATGTTAGGCTTACCTAGTCTTAGAGACTAGGTGCCATCACGACATCCTACAGAGGGATATTGGGGTCGTGACAGATGGTAGGGCGATTGACTATGCGTCAGTTGAAGGTACATAAGAATAATTACCCCATGCAGGATTTTGAGTTAGCAACCATTGTTTACGCGCTCAACATATGGAGGCATTACTTATATGGCATGTCATGTGAGGTCTACACTAGTGATCGGAGTCTCCAACACCTATTCAAGCAAAATGAAATTAATTTGAGGCAGTGGAGATGGTTAGAGTTACTAAAACTATTATATCACCATATTATATCATCCGGGGAAGGCCAATATGGTGGTCGATGTGTTGAGTAGGAAGGCGGAGAGCACGAGTAGCTAGGCATTTATACCTGTGGTGGAGAGGCCATTAGCTATGGATTTTCAGGCTTTGGCTAACAAGTTCATGAGGTTGGATATTCTGGAGCCTAGTAGGGGTTTCTCTTGTGTTGTGGTACATTCATCATTGTTGGAGCGCACCAAGGCTCTCCAGTTTGATGATCCTCACTTATTGGTGCTGAAAGACACGGTGCATCGAGGTGGTGCTAAGAAGGTTGTGATTGGGGATGATGGTGTTATGCAGGTTCAAGGCCGTATTTTTGTTCCGAATGTTGATGGGTTGAGAGAGTTGATCCTTGAGGAGGCCCATAGTTCACAATATTCAATTTGCTCAGGTGTCACGAAGATGTATCGTGACTTGAAGAAACACTGTTTGTGGCGTAAGATGAAGAAAGACATTGTTAGATATGTCTCTCGGTGTTTGAATTGTCAACAAGTAAAGTATGAACATCAGAAACCGGGTGGGTTGACTCAGAAGTTAGTACCAGAGTGGAAATAGGGACGCATCACTATGGACTTTGCGGTAGGCTTACCACAGATCTTGAGGAAGTATGATGTTGTTTGGATCATTGAGGACTGGTTGAATAAGTCTGCATATCTCATTCCGGTGATAACATCCTTCTCTTCAGAGCGGCTAGCTAATATTTACATAGGGAGATTATCCGCCTATATGGTATGCCCATTTCTATATTTTCAAATCATGGCACGTAGTTCATTCACTTTTGGAGAGCCGAGCAATGTGAGTTGGGCACACGAGGTGAGTTGAGCACCGTGTTTCACCCTCAGATAGACGGGCAGTCCGAGCGGACCATTCATAATTTGGAAGATATATTGAGGGCATGGTCTATTGATGTTGGGGGTCAGTAGGACAACTTTCTACCTTTAATGGAGTTTACCTACAACAACAACCACTAGTCGAGCATCTAGATGGCTCTGTATGAGGCCTTATATTGGAGGTGATGTCGTTTGGAACTTGGCTGGTTTGAGCCCGGTAAGGCTAGATTTTGTTGGCATAGACTAGGTTCATGATGCTTTGGAAAAGGTGAAATTGATTCAGGAGCGGCTTCGTACAACACAATGTAGGCAAATGAGGTAAGGTTTGCGATGTGGCTTACATGGAGGGTGAGAAGGTTCTTCTCCGAGTGTCGCCTATGAACAACATGATGTGATTTGGGAAGAAGGGAAAGTTGAACATGATGTCATGGCCCGCCACATCATCATACCACATAGGTTTCACTTGGCATATATTGTTGACATATGGAAAGCTTACACAGGAAAGATGCTAGCACTAGTAGGAAGGTTCTAGAGAAATATAGAGGTTTCCCTTGGAAGACCCTAGAACCCTATGTAATTTCTAGGAATATCCTTAAAAGATTCTAGTTGTGTAGAATATTCTAGAGAAGGGACTTACTTGTAAATAATAAGGGACAACACCGAGAGAGGTGGGGGATTTCATGACAAGGACAACGGGAAAAGCATACCCGAGGTATACAAGGGTTGTGGCTAGGGGCCATCCCATAATGGACAGGGGTCCAAGATAAATGGCAAGGGGCCGGAAAATGATAGCGAGTACGTACCTAAGGGAGGGTGATACTTCTATAAAGGATCACATCGAGCAAGTGAATTCCAAGAGTTGGGGAAGCATGAAGCAATGATTGGGAACTTTTCTCAGGCACACAAGGGTGACACAGGAGGGACTGCCTGCATTGAGGTGGTGTGCTTGGAATCTAAGCCAAAAGTAGGGGATTCCAAAGCCTATCTTGGCACCATACAAATGGAGCATGGCAGCAACAAGAAAATTTGGGTGTTCATAGTTGAAGAGGATGGCGAGTTACAAAGTGATGGAACACTATCGGACTTAGACGATGCACCAAGCAAAGGGATCAAGTTTGCTAGCAAGGCTGGGACCATGGAGGGCAGCCAAATAGGGAGTGAAAGCATGGACCCGATGCTTGAGAAGCTGCTAGACTTGGTCGAGTCATAGGGACATTCAGACCAAGAGCAAGGACGGGCATCTGATGGGCGGAGGATCAAAGCCATCATTGCTAGCCGTTCAAAGTACAAACGGGGCAAGAAGAAAGATCTCCGGCGGCGCCAAGGCAAGGTGGGCGCGTACGTATTGATGCTTTGTGTCGAGTGCGGCACAGAATTCGGTGGGGGAGAGTGTCATGCCCCACCGCATCATCATGCCACATAGGTGCCACTTGGCATATATGTTTGACATATGAACAACTTACATAGGAAAGATGCTAGCACTTGTAGGAAGGTTCTAGAAAAATATTGAGTTTCCCTATGAAGACCCTAGAACCCTATGGAATTGCTAGGAAAATCCATAGAAGATTCTAGCTATGTAGAATATTCTAGAGAAGGGATTTACTTGTAAATAATAAGGGACTTGTGTAATAATTTTTATTTGCTCACTTGCCCCTAGGAGACTAGTATATAAAGCGGACCATTCATTTGTAAATTCACCAAGAAAAACAATCAAGTTCGCTCTAATACCAAAACTTCCTTTGGCAATTCTCCTATGTTCTAACATTCCTTAATGATCTTTAGAGTAGTAAGGCTGACTTGGCATAGCAAGATCGTGAGCGAGTTGCGCAAGATCATGGGCAAGTTGTCAAGTGCCACATGTGTACTTAGTTAACGACTAAGGACGTGACACTGAGGTTCATTGGCCCATTTAAGATCTTAGAGAGAGTTGGGGAGGTTTCTTATAGGCTTTCATTGCCTCCTAGCCTAGCGAGGGTACATACATTATTTCTTGTTTACATGCTTCGGAAGTACCATGAGGATAGATCGCATGTTTTGGACTTCAACGTGGTACGGCTTGATGAGAATTTGACTTATGAGGAAGAGCCGATGACTATTCTAGTTCGGCAAGTTTGAAAGTTGAGATCTAAGAATATTCCTTTTGTGAAAATACGTTGGAGAGGTCAGCCGATTAAGGAGGCTACTTGGGAGTCTGAATCTGACCTGAGGAGTAGATATCTGCATCCTTTTATCAGTCCAGGTACATTTCTATGTCCGTTCAAGGACGAACGTTTCTTTTAGAGATGGAAAATATAATGACTCGATAGGTCGTTTTTAGTACTAGCTACCCTTTTTTTTTATTTTGAGACATTTTATAGCTTAATTTGACAATTTATGATTTGCGTGCATGGTCCGTGTCGATTTTCGGAAAGTTTAAATGTGAATTTTGAAGAAAATGTGATTTGTTTGACTTTAAAAATGGCTAGAGTTGACCACAGTTAACATTCTTGGTACATGACCTCGAATAGGTGTTTTGATGATTCCGGTGGGTTCGTATGATTAGTTTGCACTTGTACGCATGTTTGGTTGGGTTTCCGGGTGGCCCAAGGCCGTTTTGGCACTTTATGTGTAAAGTTGGATACTTGAGTTTAAACTTTGAAATATCTTGAGTTTTAATGGTCAATTCTTGATTTTAGATATTATTTTGATGATTTGAGACTGTGAGCGAGTTTGTATGGTGTAATAACACTTGTGTGAATGTTCGGATTGGAGCCCGAGGGGATTAGATGAGTTTTGGATAGGTTGTGCACTGATTTTGGCATAACGGGTATTTGTTGGTGTAGCTGTAATGCAGATCTCAAATTTGCGAGATTGTGTTTGCAAATGTAAGTCACACATTTGCAAAGTGCTAGATCGTATTTTCGAACTGGGATTAGGATAGGAAGCTTCGCATTTGCGATTGGGGATTCTTTCGCGATTACGAGAAATGTGTCGTATTTGCGACATTGGGGAGTTTGAGGCAGCTTCACAATTGCGAAGCTTGATTCGGTTTTGCAGAAGGGGGGCCTTCGCATTTGCAATTGCTTTGTCACATTTGCAACATTGGTGACTCAGAGGATGGATCGCAATTGCGATCAACTATTCAAATTTGCAGACATTGCAATTACAAATAAGAGTTTGCAATTGCAATACTTGTAGCTGGGTAAAATATGGGGATTTCAGGACTTAGCTCATTTTACAGCATTTTTGAGACCAAGACTCCATAGAGACAATGTTTGGAGAGCGATTTCACCCAACTTCATAGGTTAGTAACTCTAACTCTTTTTCATTCAATTTCCATTACTTTTTCTTGAATTTCATTATCAGATCAAAGATTTCACAGACTAGAAATTGGGGTTTTGGGTAGAATTTAGGAATTTTATAAAATTGAGATTTAGACCTCAAATTGAGGTCGGATTTCAAAATAAATCACAATGTTGGGCTCGGAGGTGAATAGATAATCGGGATTTTGTCTTAATTTCGTATTTCGACCACATGGGCCCCGGTTTACTTTTTAAATTATGATAAAGATCGAACTTTTTTCATTCGAGGGTAGTTTCTAATGTTTGTTTTGAATTGTTTGAACAATAATAGACTAGATTCAGGTGGTATAGAGGCTTGTTCCAAAGGAAAAACCATGTTGGATTGCTTATTTTGTTCCAGAAAGTGTAAGTATCGCCGATAACCTTGATTGGAATTACGACATGATTGGTCTATTTGCTACATGATTTATATGAGAGGACGTCGTATATGCAAGGTGACCGGTGTATATGCGTTATCATGTGCTTTTACTCGTTACCTGTTTTTACCTATTATATATCAACCTTCACTTGTTACATGTCCTTATTTGCTACATGCTTCCATTTATTCATGCCTTTATTTATTATCTACCTTTACTTGTTATGTGCTCTCACCTGTATTAGATAGATGCTTTTACGATTTCATGCATTTACTTGCTTTACTGCCTTTACTTGTTTCCTATTTCACTCTACTGTATTACATTAGTTTGCTTTGGTGAATTATGCGTTTTAGTTCCCTTTTGATGTGTGAAGCGAGATTCTCCGTATTTGGTTGTTACTAATATATTAGATCCGGTCGCACGCCGCAGCAATATTATTATATATGTGGATCACATTGCACGCTGCAATAGTGTGTATGTGTGTGTATATATATATATATATATA
>AWOL01S0032641.1:24543-38151 GCA_000715115.1 Nicotiana otophora
ACTAGTTGGCATGATATTGCTCTAAATGCTCTTGTTAAGAAGTGAAATTGATCCGGCTTGATTAGTTCATGTGCCATGTGTGCTAGTTTTTTGTTATAAATAATCCTTGTGTTTACTTCTATCATCTAGAACTTGCCTGGTTGGTCTTTCAATGCTGATGTTAATTATGTTTGGTTGGAGGGATGACCTTAGGCATTCTTTGTAATCTTTGAAAAAGCCTCTTTAGCCTTTCAAGCCTACCATTGCATAAATATTATCACTAGTTTACCCCATTTGAACCTTTAACGTTTCTTTGGCCACCTCATTACAAACCTTTAACCTTTTGCGAAATAATCCCCTCTTTTGAACCCGTTCCTCCTTGAATATCTAGAATGAGGCTAAAAGCCTAAGTTGGGGGTGTTGGTGTCAAGATGGAAATTGGTAAGGTTGTACATTAAGGGTAGAAACATATACCTCAAAGTTGTTCATATGAAGTTACTCAAGCTCCAAAAGAGAATAGTATAAAATTAAAACAATAAAAATAAAAATAAAAAAATAAAAAAATGGAGAGAATAATATGTGTATAAATAAGTATGGAGTCTTGAGAAGATTAGAGAGGTACTTTAAAGTGGTTCTATGTTGGTAACTAGATGCTAATAAGGGCGATGTGTTTTTAAAAGAAGCAAAGTGCAAAAAGAAAGACAAATGTGAGTAATGTTCAAGGAGGGTGTAGTCACTTGTATCCCAAATGCTTATCCTACCCTTCCCTAAACCTACATTACAAGTAGAAAAAGTCCTTATGGGATCTCCAACCGAATGTTCTTGAATAGGTGGCGAATTAAAATAAGGGAAAGCTTATGGCATGATATTTTGTAACACTTGAAATTCTTTGTTGAGAGTGAGTGTCTTTGTGCATTGGTCCCTTGTATTGTCATTGTAAATATGGTTATTTTGGAACTTTCTTTCTTGTGATGGCACATGAATTAGGATGGATTGGTGATATTGATGTATCCCAAAATGAGTAAATTGAGCATATGTAGTAGACAAGTGCTTTTGAGTCACTTCTTGAGGCTTTTTGTTGTCACTTGATTATTTTGAAACTCCTTTGCAATTCTAAAAGTTGATTTTGAATGAGGGAGTTGTTTAGTTGATATTCACATGCTTGAGCCTAATTATTAGTACCAACCAAATCCATAAGTATGGCGCTTAATTGGAGAATGTGATTTGTCCAGGATAGCAATGCCATTTGTGCTTTAAATGGTAGAACCTCACTGAATTGTTGGTTTTGATTTGCTTGAGGACAAGCAAAAGCTTTAAGTTGGGGGTGTTAATGAGTGGTGATTTTACTACTTATTCTAGTCTCTTTTCTTTAGATTTTGCGTCTTTTAGTTACAATGTGAGGTTGTTTATGGTGTATATTTCTAGATTTTCAGGTAAATGATGCCACGAAGAGACTTGAATTCAAGTGAAGCGGAATTGAGCAACAAAGAGTACAAAAGTGCAAAATCCTTTAGTAATTTCGCATTTGCGGAACACTGCCCGCATATGCGATCTCGCATCTGCGAGCTGAAGGGCCGCATCTGCGGAGTTAAACTACACTGGGACCGCACCTGCGGAGTCGCTGGTGCGACAATTTTGTCCGCATCTGCGGAGCAAGGGAATTCTACATGGGCTCGCACCTGCGATGTTTTATCCGCATCTGCGGAGTTGCACTTGCGCCACAATGTCCGCATCTACGGAGAAGGAAAAATCCACTAGGTTCACGCATCTACGATTGAAGGCCCGCATATGCGGAGCCGCACCTGCGAGGAAATCTCCGCAGGTGCGGTCGACGGGTCTCTAACCTGGGCAGTATTGGCATTTCATATTTTCTCAACTCCAAACCCACAAATACCGGATCATATCATATCTGGAAGGATCTTTGGCCAATTTTTAGTCCATATACTAGAGAGAACAAGTCTTGGAAGCTAGGGTTCTTGCACAAACACTTGGGTCTTGAAGATTTGAAGCTTTTGGTTGAGAATGTCTTACTCCTTTATGCTCATTTCTTCATTTCCTTTCTTTGTATTGTATATCTAAGTGTGTAGTATTTATCTCCAACACTTGAATCTTGTTTATGAAAATACTCATATTTAAAGTTTGGATTAAATACCTTGTTGTGCTTATGTGTTAAACGATTTTTATTTATTATGAAGCGAATTGTTGTTTCTTTAATTATTCTTGTTTTGAATGTTTCCAAAGGGATTAGCTAACCCTAGGACTTACCCATTTACTTCGGATTAATTTTGAAAACAATATTTCGGGGTTGGGAAAGATTAATTAACAAAAACTTGAGGCGTTAACCCTCACTTTATAGATTCTACCTAGGGATAGGAATGAACTGCGTGTAGCCATATTCGGGTGTGCTTAATCTCTTAATTATTTTAGGGATAATTCAATTAGGAAGTCTTATTAGTCTTTGATAGAAGCTAATATAGAATTATTTTTCGAGGCTAATAAATAATAAACTCATTTATATTTATAAAATTGTGAAATACATTGGATCGTTACTTGAGTGTAAATACCGATGCATCCATGCTTGTAGCCATTGATCATTTTACTTGCTTTCTAGATTAGTTTATGTTTTGCATTTAGCTATAATATTTTCTCAACAATAATTCTAAGTGTTTGGCATTGCATAATAAGCTATAATTCTCTTACATTCCTAATCGCCTATATATTATTCTCTGTGGGATTCGACCCCGACTCATAGTTGGGTAAATTATATTGCATGCGACCGTGTCCATTTATTTTTTAGTAGTGGATGTGGACGTCATCAAAGATCAGAATTGAATAATTTTAGTATGGTTGGACTCATTATTGAATAGGTGTTCGGATTTTATAAGTATGGACGGGTTCCAAGATGCGGGCCCGGGTTTGACTTTTTGGGTTGACTTTTTAATTTCTTTCAAGGATTCCAACTTTATTATCCGGAATAGTTTTCTATGGTTTGTGTTGCACCCTATTTTACACTTGTTAAAACAAGATTCAACTTGTGGTTTCTCTGTTGTTGATGAAAGAGAGTTGCCACCTAATATATAAAGGTATACTAGGGTACCTATTTAATTGCTAATTCATATTCATTATTTGTAACACCCCGAAAAATTCCGAAGTATTTAAGTGTAAAGCCCTGTAAAATCGCAAATTGTCGACCACATCTATAATGAGGAGGCTACATGGACATTTAGGAATTTCAAACTTCTTTGATATTCCAAGATCATGCGATAGTGCCCAAGGTAGGGAGCTAATTTCCTCGTTATGTCTCATTTTGTTTGTTCAGATGAGTAATCCATGAGTTCAAAACAACGGGGAGGGAATGACCACGCCATTTAATCTGGGAGAGATTATACAAGAGTTCGTTGGGAGAATGCGTCGAGCCGTGGAGGGATTGGAGGAACTTGTTGCTAAGGGAAGTGTCCTTGTTCCTACCAATGTCACCACACCACCGGATCGTGTGGTGAGAAAATCTAAGAAACGAAAGAGGGTTGTTGGTGCTAATGAACCAGATTGTGTGATTTGCAGCAAGCAACACTTGGGAACATGTTGGATGACCCTTGAAATATGTTATGGCTATGGAAAGAGGGGGAACAAGAATAACAAATGCCCTAGGTTGAGTACACCCGTCCCGTTCTGTCCGACATGCGGGAAGGAAAATTTAGCGTCGTGTTGTGAGTATGCTCAGCAACACGTTAGGGGTGGTAGCTTTGGGCAATTCCAAAGGCCCACACAGCAATCCGGTGCTGGAATTGTTAATCCTGCATTGGAAGCTTGGAGGAAGGATAAGGGGGATGCTTATGATGTATGAAAAAAGGGTAAATATCAAGTCAGTAGGACGAGTGAGTTTAGTAGACCTCATCCCCATTGTGTGAATTATGGGAAATGTCATAAGGGAGTATGTCAGTATAGTACCTATGTATGTTACAAGTGTGGTATGAGGGGTCACATTCAGAGGGATTGTCATTCTTCTCGCCAGAGCATGGGCGGGGGTGCGACACAACCATCTATTTCGATAGCTACTACATCCACAACGCCTCCCCCAGCTAGAGGCACTATATCGCCCACAGGGCGTGGAACAGCTAGAGGTGGTATTTAGAGCTCGAGAGGGCCCAACAAGTTTTATGCTATGAGGAGGCGTCAAAGGTTTGAGGCTTCTCCAGATGTGGTTACAGGTATATTTCCAGTCAAATCTCATGATGTGTATGTTCATATTGATTCCGGTTCCACTTTGTCATATGTTACTCCTTATGTTACTATGGAAATTGGATTAGAATTGGAACAACTTTATGAGTCATTCTCTGTATCTACTCCTTGGACGAGACACAATATTCGTGAAGCCACTCTATTACAAATTCTCTCATTTACAACATCTTGAGGAATTGACTATAATTATGTCCTTAAATTGAGTTATAACTCTAGGATTAATACTTCCCACTTGTTTTCCTAACGTCTCAACAAGGGAATATACCTGATGAATTTCTTATGGAACCTTTTGATTCAAATGAATAACATTTGCTCATCTGTGCCTATGAATGCACCATCATATAATTACCTACGTGGTATCATATCTAATGTAAGACAGCCTAGCATTGAGATCCTTCATAAGCAACTCTTTTTCTCTCCGGTGTATGTAACTCCTATGATTAGAACAATCATTTTATCCCTTTATGAATAGTATCATGAACAATTTTCACTGTCTAGTAACATGAGAGTGTATCTCAGCACCTATCAGGTGCGTACATGTCAATTGAAAGGGGCCACTTATCCGCATAAAGTTTCTGAGCAATTTGAGATTTATCACAAATTCGTCACAGGGAGATCTTGTTCTTTACCCATCTCAGTATGAGTTTCATGTCCACCTAGATCATGCCTCAGTAAGTAACTCACTTTGTACCTAGCATTGTAGTTGTACATAAAGTGGCCTAGTATTGCAGCTTGAGGGTTGTTATGGCAAAAACATGTCTAGTTGACAACAAAGTGTACATTCCCTCTAACCAATACATGATTTCATCCAAATATTAAGATGTCCTATCTACATGATTTCACTCGTGTGTGGTTGAAAGTTAAACAACTTTATGATGAGCATATTGATTTGAAAGACAAGTTTGTTGTATCTCCAGTCCTCTCATATAGGATCAACTATTACAAAGGGTTAAGCTGTAAGAATAATAATAATACCACAAGTGTTCAACTTCTTTTTCATCCTCGTAGGCTTGTGGCATAGATTCCTTTTGCTAGTTAATATTAAGAGCATAATGCAACTTCATGTATTTTGAAACCCATATCACATTCAGAGTGCTAGAATATTATCATTTCGAATTAAGCTGATTTTTCCTACACTCCAGGAGGCGTCTGGTGTCACATAAGTGTTATCTCTCTTTGAGGCCTACTATTTCCAAATAAGGCACGAATGGAATGAAGCAATTGTTGATATCCTTTTCGTGACTCATTTCTTTTAAACCTCAGAATCACGAACATTTTCCCTACGTTATCAATGACTACTAGGAAACTCTATGACTCGTTTGGTGAACCAATGATGTCACCACAACGAATCACCATGTCAGCGCTATTGGTAGTGACCTTCATGTCTCTTAGGATATCACCTCCTAAAATGCCGTGCTCAGCACATTGATGGACTCTTGAATAATTCCAGCCCAATCTTGAACCTCGTTGTTCCTATTTTTAGTAAACCTATGGGGGTTAAAGGTTAAAACATGTAAAAGAAGAAGCATCATTCCATTATCAAATATATTGGATAGAAAAGTTTATGGTCATATTCATGCTAGCACATCTTAGAGAAATTATTGGATGTTGCCACAAGTTTAGTTTGGGTGTTCGGCGTGGAGATTTAGAGTTGAAGAAAATGAATGGGTTATTCTCAATATTTTCTCCATAAGGATGCTATGTGAATTGTTAATAATAGTAAAGTAGGTGTGGTCACATTAGGCCTTATGAAATCTTGAAGGAAATAGGCCAAACTATGAGTATGATATTTCCCTATTACTTTTCTCTGTGTACCCGGAGTTTTATATGTCCACGTCTAATAAGGTGAAGTTAATAGATAATGGGATTGTGAGGAGCAACTATTTGCTATCCTTGTTAGAAAAGTCTGGGAGTTTAGATTGTCTCCGTTAATGTGTTATGGTGAAGCCTGTAAGTCGAGGAGGCCACATTGAGGGCCAAAAGTGTTAAGAAAATAAAATGTTCTCACTTGAGTGTATAGTTAAATGATTCTGGATCGAAAGGCGCTCTCTTAATATTACGATTTATATATGTGCGATTCTTTTCCAGTTGCTGCTTGAGATAATGTTATGCATGTAATGTTGAGATTAGTGATGTTGATATACATAGAGATGCTTTGTTGAGTTGTGGATGTGTTGTTGGGAGTTGTTTTGGTGTTACTTTGACAGTTGGATAGGCCCAGTTAGAGGGGAGACTCTGGCAAAAGTTTTGGAAATTTAGGGAGCTAGTCAAATTTTGAAACTACTGGTGAGTGTGAAGTAATAGTTGGGCCACATTTGAAGCTAATGACGGATTTTGACCCTCATTCGAGGATGAATGATCCTAAGCAGTGAAGAATATAACACCCCGGAAAATTCTGAAGTATTTAAGTGTAAAGCCCCGTAAAGTTTTGCAAATGAATTTAAGGTTTCGTGGTGCCAGAGTAGGTACACGTGTTTGAGGATTTTAGAAATTCTTCACGGTGACTCGTCGTGGCTCAGACCTTTTGGGTTGAACAATGCACTGGAAAGTAAAGAAAAATATTTGGCAGAAAAATGCATTTCTGCGGTCCATTATGCGATCGCAGAACCACTCTGCGGGCTGCATAATAGCCGCAGAAAGGGTCAGTCTGGAAGCAATTATGGGATCGACTATGTGACCGCATAACTGTTCTGCGGTGCATTATGCGACCGCATAACAGTTATGCGGACCGCCGACACCGACATATTTTTGATTGTTTTTGTCAGCAATTATTCGACTGATATGCGGTCCGCATATTAATTATGCGATCGCAGAACCTATTTCGGAGCTTCATTTTTGGGTTTTTACAACCCGACCCAACTTCGTTAAATACACGCAAAGGGTCATTTTTGAGCAAACATTATGATGTTTTAGAGAGAAGGGTTAGTGCTTTAGAGAGAGAGGAAACCCTAGGCTAATTATTCATCAAGTCTTGCTCAAAGCTTGGAAGATTAACTAGGAAATCTCACAAGTCCTTCATCTTAGAAGTAAGGTTCCATACCCTAGTTTTCAATTTCGAATTTGGGAAGAAGGTGGTTGATTAGGAGTATGATTCTTGGGTATAAGAGTATTATTTATACATGCATGTATCAATAAGATTAGTGGAAAGATTGTTGAGTTTAAATAAGTAAGGATTGGATTGTGGAGTAAATAAAATCTTGTAGAAGAACCTTGTGGTTAAATTTGCACACCTAGTGTTTGATAAAATACTCAAATGAGCTGAGACCATGAATATCTTCCTAATTATGATTCAATTTTTTTATGTCTCAAAATAGATTAGGATAGCTAGAATTTCTGGAATGTTGTAGTCATTTAAGGAAAGCTCAATTGAGGTATGTTGGCTAAGCTTTTTCTCTTGGAATAAATATCCATAATGTTTCCGTAAGATCAAGTATGATTGGCTCAAGATTCCTAACTTCTATATTCCAGGTTACTCCCTATAAACTTGTTTATTCCGAATGAGCCTTATGTCAAAAGATAGATGTTCAAAGTATGGTTTACGTATTAAAATGGTGTGGCTTTGAGTCGTGTTTTTAAATAAAAACTAATATACCAATTGGGTGAGAAAAACTCGATGTTCTTATGACTCTTAGTTTATCATATGTGTATCTAAATTCTTGATTGGAAATTTCTTATTGTTGATAACTTATAAAGATGGTTGGAAATGAAATAATTGAATTGGGGATATAGTGTGTGGCTAACGTGCCAAGAACCTAAGTTATGATTATGGCTAGTAGTGCAAATGATTTGAGAAGATGCGATAAAGAATATGAAATAATCCTCGACTCCACTGTTTTAAAAGTGATTTGGAAAATAGAATTTGCTTAAGAGCTTTTGTACTCAATTCATGCCCATTAGTGGCTGCTTTAACAAATGCTTTGCTTTATAAATATATCCCGTGTGATTCGAGTTCTATATACTCATGTGTTGAAATTGTACATTGTCATTTCTGGGGAAGAGTATTGCAAGAGTAACTGTTGTATTGATTGTTTATGATTTTTCATGTGTGTTTCTATTGTTGGTTGGTATGCCTCATTCTTCGGGAAGAAACCATTGATGTTTGAAGTTCCCCTTCCAAATGGATTTGAAGTATATGATTTCCGAAATATTCTATATATTGATATTTGATGGTGNTGTTGTGTATGACTGAAAATACTAATGAGAATTTATACAATGTGAAAGATGTTAGAGGTGAGTACAATTATATTTATGATATTTCTGTTTGCAAATCAAATCAAAAATATTTTTGGGAGTATCATTAGCAAAACCGAGGAAGGGTGGGTCATAAGGCACATACCTGAAACTACACGTGCCGATGTAGAAGTGGATTGTGATTATTCCCCTTATTTAGGATGAAATTGAAATATTGGAGAAATTGTGATATTATTCCCCTTAATTGGGATGAAACTGGAATCTTTGTGGATTGGAAAAGTTAACCCACACGGCATATGTGGGAAGGCGGCCTAGTTGATCGGGTGGAGATCGGAGGCCATGCTACTCACATAGTGGTACTACTCTTGGTAACAACTTGTCGCGCCCCTTTTTTCTCGTGAAATCGGGCTTCGACACGTGATAACTCTTTTAAAGGAAGGGTGTTAAAAGAGAGAGTCGCCACCTAACGGGTTTGAGGTGCATTAGGGAACCTATTTACAAGTAACTCTGGTTTAACCAGTTCGCATCACCAAAGATCGGGTAAGGGCTCAAATTACCTCGAAGAGAAGGTGTTAGGCACTCTTCAAGGTCCACAACTGTGGGTCCTGGCCGAACTTGAAGTACACGAATTAGTCAAATAATCAGAGAGAAAAATAAGAAGTTTAAAAAAATCATTATTAGAAAGTCCTTNTTAGAAGAGTCTTGACCGGTACCCTCGAGTGGACAACTTGAGAGGGGAAGGCACGCAACCGTCGATTGCACCGCTGATCGACTAGTTTTACCGCAAATAAGCTTTCTCAAATTTTAAAATTGTGATTTAGGAAGAGCGCGGACACTCATCAAGCGCCGCTATGGTATTAATTAAGCACGAGTGGAATATGATGTGGAGCATACTTTATGTAAAAATAAAACAACACATTGTCAAGTATTTTGCATGATGAAGACAATAAACGCAGTATTAAATGGAGCATAAAGACATAAAAAGAAAGGAAAAGAAGGAAGAAGTTAGTTCGCACAATGTGAAAGAATTGCAATAAAGCAAGCAAGGAGGTAGGGGTAGGGAGAGACATGATGTAGCAAATTTTAAAAACATTCGGAGCAATTGAACATGACTAGAAAATAAAGGAAAACGCACATTGTAACCAAATTAAATAAAGAATTGCATATTAATACAAATTCAAAATAGAGGGAGATAGGGGAAAGGGTGTGCATGTAGCCATAAAAAGGGAAAATGGAAGCGGGATGTTCATGTAACGATAAAGAATAAGGAAACACATTCATCAAAGAAGACTAATTCATATAGACCAATTTTGCTATGGTAAGAGCCTAAAAATATCCCCAGCAGGGTCGCCATGCTGCCGCGCCCCTTTTTCTTACGAAATCCGGCTTCGACACGTGAAAACTCTTTTAAAGGAAGGGTTTTAAAAGAGAGAGTCACCACCTAACAGGTTTGAGGTGCGTTAGGGAACCTATTTTCAAATAACTCTGGTTTAACCAGTTTGCCTCACCAAAGATCGGGTAAGGGCTCAAATTACCTCGAAGAGAAGGTGTTAGGCACTCTTCAAGGTCCACAACTGTGGGTCCTGGCCGAACTTGAAGTACACGAATTAGTCAAATAATCAGAGAGAAAAATAAGAAGTTTAAAAAAATCATTATTAGAAAGTCCTTGAGTAAACACAGATAATTGGTTTAAAGACAAGATGGGGGTCCTAAATGTTTTAGACTAAAGGATCACCCCGTGCAATATAAATAATAATTTGTAACTCCCTCGAGGTGGGGGTATTACTCGTATTATTCAGTGGGCACAGACTATCATCTCCCAATTACTATCTTTATGTTTTTACCTAAAGCACACTAGTTGATTCTAAACAGTGCCCTATGCGTGCACTACCCGTCCCATGCCTATGGTCCAGGAGGCATTTGGACCTCTATTTTGGATGGTTTCTAGACTTAGCTTAGGCTGCTCGGAAATGATAAAACTAGGCGACATACAAAACAAGTTGGACCTCATGTAAAAGCAAATAAGGGTATAATTTAGCCTCCACACATAGACAACAAATGCACGCGAATAATGTTTTTCACATTAATCGTTAGACAATTTCAGGATTGAGGCAAATTAAATCCATTAGGCCCTATAGACATGGTTTCTATGTGACCTTGAGATTCGAACATGCAGGCAGTTTCAGATGCAAGATGCTACCTTAGATACAATTTCTAAGTGACTACACAGTTGCCTACTAATTACGTGTTATAAGCGATTAAACCTATAGACATGTTATCTAGGTGATTTATGTAGTAGTTGGCAGTGATAACCACGGAAGATATTCAGAATTACTTAGTTTGATCCTATAGGTATGCTTTCTAATAGTGGCAACGAAACAGTGTTGAAAGTTCAACATTAGCACTTGAAAGAAACGAGCAGGATAATAATTAAGACTGGTTTTAGACCCTATAGGCAAGATTTCTATAGTCATAATTGAGACTTATTTTAGATCCTATTGGCATGGTATCTAAATTGTAGATTAGGTAACATGTAAACAGGATCCTATATAGCCTAATGCATGTGCACATTGAGATATTGGTCATTTAATATCCTATAGGTATGGTTTCTAACAGGTAAAAGCAGAACACATTTGAGCATAGTAGAGAACCTATAGGTAGGATTTCTAACGCATAATAACTGAACGTATTTGAGCATAATAACACATTTGAGCAAAGTAGAGCACCTATAGGCAGGATCNCTGTGATAACTACGGAAGATATTCAAAATTACTTAGTTTGATCCTATAGGAATGCTTTCTAATAGTGGCAATGAAACAGTGTTGAAAGTTCAACATTAGCACTTGAAAGAAACGAGCAGGATAATAATTAAGACTGGTTTAAAACCCTATAGGAAGGATTTCTATAGTCATAATTGAGATTGATTTTAGATCCTATTGGCATAGTATCTAAATTGCAAATTAGGTAGCATGTAAATTAACAGGATCCTATACAGCCTAATGCAAGTGCACATTGAGATATTGGTCATTTTATATCCTATAGGCATGGTTTCTAACAGGTAAAAGAAGAACACATTTGAGCAAAGTAGAGCACCTACAGGCAGCATTTCTAATGCATAATAACTAAACACATTTGAGCATAATAGCACATTGGAGCAATGTAGAGCACCTATAGGCAGGATCTCTACCTTCACTGCAAGTATTAAGATAAACTCCCTTTTCCCAGTTTTACTAATGCACCCAATTGTTATTACAACATTATTACAGACCCAATGAATAGCATAAATTACCGAATAAAATAACTATAGTGGGCCTACAGCAGGCCCAAAGATATACTCAGCCAGGCCAGGCCTTCATTCCCATGGTTCACAACAGCCTATAAATTTCATCTTCATTGACATAAGGCAACCAGAAACCAATTGATTCATCCAGTAGGTAGAAAACAGAGTTGAGCAAATAGAACCAAGACCCTAGTGTGTCAGAGTTCCCAAGGGCTTCAAGAACCCAGGGTAGTGCTCATACTAGGGAGGTTGATAGGGGAAATTCGGAGAAAGACAAAGGACCAAATCCTAGTCTGTCCGAGTTCATAAGGGTCTCAATTGGACCCTAAGCAGTTCTCACACTAAGGAGGTCAAATGATAGAACCTAAGTAGCCTTGGATTTCAACTGGCTAAGAATAAGAACTCAAAAAAGACCAGGCGGAAAAGGAATAGACTAAGGTTAAGGGACAACACTGAGGGATACAAGCAGATTCAAGTTGAGCACAGAGAACAGGTAGTAGAACATGCTTAGGTTTTGAGAACAAACTTAACAAAGTTTTAGAAAAACAAGTTCAACACATAATGCATACACTAACAAGACAGGTTTGCAAGATTGATGTACACCGACTCATAGTAAGAAAAAGGTTCATATTATTCTAAGTGTAGATGTTAGTGTCCCAACAAGGGATCATATCAATTGGCAAAGAACTTAACAGAATAAGAACAAATTAAGGCGGCTATTGGGAAGTCAAGACATGGTAGAAGCATACAGGATCAAACATGCTACATGTCATCACATCAAGTTCAGAAACAGACTTATGCTAGACACTTAGTGAATACATTCATGCTTAGTCATCTAATCCATAAAAGGGGATACGAAAGAATGCTCAAGTAACAGGGTTAATAGCAAATTTAAACACTAAAGAGATGGCTAAAGTGCAAAGGTTTTAAACATGAGTAACACATAGACTAGGCAGACTTAAAAAGATATACATTTGCTCAAATCAGGTCTAAGCATGTCTCAAACTACAAACGTAATGGAATTAAGATTAGAAATGCCAAAAATTGAAGTAAGACAGTCAGAATTGCACACGAGAACAACCCAGAAATGCATTAAACCACAATCTTCAGAAGTGAAAACATATGCTCATAACAGGTAAATAGGAATGAAATGAAAAAGGTTTGGTAACTCACCAGTTAAGCGAAGATTAAGAAAGAACGGAAGTCCACAGTGTTATGAATATCAATAAAGAGCAAGAACCCAGAATTTCTAGCCTTGGCTTTCAGCCGGCCAAGAACCAGAATATAGAGCAAGAGTATTAGAGAACAAAGAGCACGCAACTTTAATATTTTTTAGTACATTTCTTAATGATTCTCGTCTTCTCCCAAAAGGGAATGGGGAGGGGTTTATATAGCAGTAGAAATCGAACACCCAAATAAAGAAAATCATCAATCAAACACTAGAATGAAAATAACATCACATGCAATCGAAACCAGTAAGGAAAAGAGAGAAATTTCAAAACTCTAATTTTAGGGAAAGTACAAAAATTGGCAGAGTCTAAAAATAAAAAATCAAACGTTGCACAGAATAAGATGAATATAGGTAGAAACATCGCTTAAAATCAAAAAATCGAACCAATTTTGGTTCGATCTAAAGAGATCTGAAACACTAATTTTTAGTATAAGTAAGAATCAACAGAGATTCATACCCATAATAGAACAAGAATGGACATAGACGGAATAGTAGAAAGGTCAAGAAGTTGAATCGACTTTGGTTCGATTCTGATGAGACCCGCTTGCCATGTTTAGGCAAGCGGTATAGAGAAGGATCTAATAGCAGGGAAGAGTCGTATATGGCAAGAAATGGTCGTATAATCCCATGTCTGATGGGATTAGGTGAGGGATTTGGGGGAGAAGACGGCTAGGGTTTGCCAGAGAGA
>AWOL01S0032643.1:2427-18223 GCA_000715115.1 Nicotiana otophora
CCCACAAGGTGATCCGAATATGATCCACCTCCACAAATAATTGCAAGACCATGGGAAAGCCATTGCCGAATTGACCACTACCATGACTCAACTAGCAAAGGCTCAACTAAATGAATTGCAATCCCCTAAGAAAGTTCATGCTATGGAAAGAGTGAATGTTATGGTGAACAAGAAGAGGACTAACGGTCCACAAATGAAAACCCGAGTGGAGAACTATATGCAAGGTGATGGAGGTTTTATTCAAGATGATTCTTATAATGAACAAGAGGAGGAAGTGAAATATGTCAACAATTTTCAAGGGCAATGAAACAACTTCCACGGCCCAAACCAACAACAATGGAGACAAAAAATCAATCATGGCAATTGGAGTTCTAACACTAAGGGATTTGGAATAACAACAACAATCAAGGAAACTTTAGTTGAAATAGCCAAGGAAAGTGGGAAGGCAACAACCAACGTGGTTGGGGTAACAATCAAGGCCGCCGGGGGGTCGGGTTTACAAAGGCCCCCAATGTATCAACAACTGAGCAACCCACCAAAAGAATGCCTATTCGGATGCCCAACTTACCTCACACAACACATCAATCTGCAATCTAGAAGTTCAATGGGGAAAATCTCTCAAGCTTTAAATTATTGTCCTAAGGGTGGACTAATAAGTGACACGGTGGTAAACCCAAAGGGTTGTAATAATATGTGGCATTCTATGGTGGTTATCATAAGAAGTGGACGACGCGGGAATGCACCCACCTCAAGTAGAAGGCGACTTGCTGATGCTGATAATGTAATGCAAGAAGAATAGATCCCGAACAATGTTGCTTAACCAAATGAGGAAGTTCGATTTGATATATATGATAGTGTGGAAGAGACTCAAGAGGAGGTGAACCCGTCTAGGGAACACATCATTGACATACCGGAGCTAGTAGTGCAAAAGTCAAGGGCACCATTTCCTAATCCTCCACCTCCATACCATCAAAGACTTGCCAAGTAAAATGGTGAGAATCAATTCAAGAAGTTCATTCAAATGATTAAGATTCTTTCAATCAATGTGTCATTGGAAGAAGGTTTGGAACAAATGCCTAGTGATGCAAATTTTATGAAAGATCTTGTGACAAAGAAGTGGTCGATGCATTTTGTGACTATCAAAGTCACCCATCAAGTGAGAGCGATCGTTCATTCAATGGCTCCTAAGTTGGAGGATCCCGGTGCTTTCATGATTCCTTGTACAATTGGAAGTGCCGAGTTTGGCAAAGCTCTTCGTGATCTTGGGGCAAGTACAAATTCGATGCCCTATTCAGTTTTAAAGACTTTGTGGATTGGACAACCCATACCCGCTTCTATGAGATTGCAAATGGCCGATCGTAGCATGAAAAGGCCGTTGGGTGTGATTGAAGATATTTTGGTCCGGGTTGATAAATGCATTCTTCTGCCAGACTTTGTTATTCAAGATTGTTAAGGTGATTACAATTATTCTTGGAAGACCTTTCCTTGCTATGGGTAAGGCTCTTTGTGTTGTTGAAGACGGAGAACTCACTTTCTGGGTTGGTGATGAAAAAGTGGTATTCCATTTGTGTATGTCCATATGGCAACCAAATAGCAATGAGGTGTGTTCTCTTGTGGATTTGGTGACTGATGTTATTGATGATGATATAAGTGATACTATCAATGTTGGTCATATGTTGGAGGACGTCTTGATCAACTTTGATGATGATGAGATGGATGGTTTAATGGAATGTGTGAACTCTTTAAATGGAATAATGTCGTACAACTATGCACCGCAGAAATTGTCTTTGGATCTTGAAAATAGGAAGACTCTTCCTAAAAAGCCTTTTATTGAAGAGCCACCTGCCTTGGAGTTGAAGCCATTGCCTCCACACCTTTGTTATGAATTTCTTGGCCCTTGTTCAACTTTACCGGTTTTTCGTTCCTCTTGTTTGACTAATGTGCAGGTAGATTCCACATTGGCAGTGTTACAGAAGAGGAAGAAGTCTATTGGGTGGACCTTGGCGGATATTTGGGGTATAAGCCCCACCTTTTGCACGCATAAGATCAAGTTGGAGGATAACTCTAAACTATCCATTGTACATCAAAGAAGACTCAATGAGGCTATGTAAGAAGTTGGCAAGAAGGAGATTATCAAGTGGTTGGATGTAGGGATTTTCTACCTTATCTCTAATAGTTCATGGACCTCTCCAGTTCGATGTGTCCCAAAGAAGGGGGCACGACGGTGGTCACCAATGATAAGAATGAATTGATGCCTAGAAGAACGGTGACTGGATGGAGGGTGTGTATGTATAATCGCAAGCTTAACAAAGTAACAAGGAAGAATAACTTTCCACATCCTTTCTTAGATCAAATGATCGATAGATTGGCTGGTCGTTCTTTATACTGGTGTGTGAAATGCACCGGTGAATATTCAACGGTGTATGATGGCTATTTTCACGGACATGGTGGAGGACTACCTTGAAGTTTTCATGGATGACTTCTCAGTGGTTGAGGATTCTTTTGATGATTGTCTTGCAAATTTGGACAAAGGGTTTGCTTGATGTGACGAAACCAACTTGGTACTCATGATTGTCTTCCTCATGGTTGAGGAAGGTGTTGTCCTTGGCCATAAAATCTCAAGGAATGGAAGTGAAGTTGATAAGGCAAAGATTTAGGTGATTTCTAATCTTCCACCCCCAACTTTGGTGAAGGGTGTACGGAGTTTCCTAGGGCATGCAAGTTTTTACTGGCTCTTTATCAGTGATTTCTGTAAAGTGGTGAACCCATTGTGCAAGCTCCTTGAGAAAGATGCCAAGTTCAATTTCAATGATGATTGCATGAGAGCTTTTGAATTGTTAATGCTCAAGTTTATAACTACTACCATCATCACCGCTCCAAATTTGAGTGTGCCTTGTGAACTCATGTATGATGCAAGTGACGTAGCGGTGAGGGCTGATTTAGGGCAACATATCAACAAGATTTTCCATTTGGCCTACTATGCTAGTAAGACTATGAATAGTGACCAAGTCAAATATATCGTTATTGTATTTGAAATTGAGAAGTTCTGCCCGTACTTGATGGGTACCAAAGTTATTGTCCACACGGACCATGCGGCGGTTCATTATCTTTTGAGAAAAAAGGACTCCAAAGCTCGGTTGATGAGATGGGTACTCTTGTGGCAAGAATTTGTTGTTGACATCCAAGATAGGAAAGGTAGTGACAACGAAGTGGCAGACCACTTGTCTCGTTTGGAGGAGGAGGGGAGGCCACATGATGGACTTGGAATAAATGAATCCTTCCCGGAAGAGCAACCTTTGGCAATTACAATGAACGATGTGCCATGGTTAGTGGACTTAGCAAATTTTCTTTTGCGTGGAATCATTTCGGATGAGTTCTCTTCAAGCCAAAGGAAGAAGCTCAAAAGGGATTGTCAAGATTATTATTAAGATGAACCATACCTTTTTCGGATTTTTACGGACGTGATAATTAGGAGGTGTGTACCGGAAGAGGAGCAAGGTGATATTCTTGGGGATTGTCACTCTTCGCCATATGGTGGTCATCATTGTGGAGCAACAACGACGGCCAAAGTGCTTAGTTGTGGTTTCTATTGGGTTGCTCTTTACAAGGATGCTAGTGAGTTGGTGCAAAGATGTGATGAATGTCAACAGGCCGGTGGAATCTCAAGGAAAAATGAAATGCCTCTCACAACCATTTTTGAGATTGATATTTTCAATGTTTGGGGAATTGAAATCATGGTCCCTTTTGTGAGCTCTTGTGGAAATACCTACATTTTGGTCGTGGTGGATTTTACCTATTTGAAAACAACCAAAAACAATTAGTCAATTTCTAGTTTTATTTCTCTAGTTGATCATTGATAGTATAGTTTATAGAAGTAATTAGCAAAACCAACTTGATTGGAAGTGTATTTAAGTTGTTTCATCTCCACGCATCAAGGATAGACTCTAACACCCATTATTATCTCCCTAGGGAAATCGTCCCTGACTCATAATTGCGTACTATTCTTCCAACGACCTCTTCTACTCATTATTGAGTGTGGAGTGGGAGTGGATAATATATTGTGCTATCCATTTATCCATGGTTTTAGTCATATACTTCGCGTGTTTGTTGTTATTGCACATATAGTTATTGAATTTTGATCATAGTGGCATGAGGTATTCCATATGGACCAGTGTTCAGATTGGGTCATGCATCATATTAGAGTAGGTTGGAATATGATCCTTTTTCTTATTTCATGTATATTGTTCCTCCTTTGAGTGATGAGTTCATAGAATTGCGCCTTGTAGTGGTATTTGTTCTGCTTGCGGGATAGTTCTCTTATTTATTTTTCTTTCCATTATTGGGTAAACTTGAGTTGTTGCCTATTTAGTGCACGTGTTGCACTAAATGTGGATCAAGGCGGTTCTGGTGTGGCATGTTGGTCGAGCAGCTTATGTTGGATGAGATGAGGTTATTGGACCTTGAATAAGTGCTACCAGATTTGATTACGGTATGTTGGGAAGAATAACGTCACTAGCCAGCTTAGAATTCGGCTATGGTTCTTTTTGGGTGAGACAACTCAGAGTTTGAGCCTTTGTCATTCTATTCACTCACATATGGTGAGGACACGAGCTAGAGTTATGGATGACCCTGCCCTCAGAGCCGATGTTCCTATAGGTCGGGAGAGGGGTAGAGATAGAGGCCGAGGAGGAGCACGTGCTATAGCTAGATCACCTATCAGAGCAGCAGTTGTGGAGATGTTAGTAGCTCCTATTAGGGGACTGGCACCAGAGGTGCCTGTTGTTGCCCCAGACTTCAGGAGACCTTAGCACAATTACTAAGCATGTTTGGTACATTGGCTCAGGCGGGGGTTGATTCCGGCACACCGGCTACCTCACATACTAGGGGAGAAGCTCAAACTCCCACTGCCCACACCTTAGAGTAGTGGGCTCACATTGGTCAGGTTCCGAGTGTGGTGCCGGCGCAGCCAGGTTTTCCAGTTCAACACGAGATTAGGGAAGCAACATCAGAGGAAGAACAACTTAGACTTGCAAGGTTCAAGAAGTATTACCTTTCTACCTTCAATGGTTTGGCTTCAGAGGTTGCTCATGGTTTCCTAAAGGAGTGCCAGCATTTTCTCCACACTATGGGTATTGTAAAGATGAGTGGGGTTATTTTTACTACATTCAAGTTTAAGGGAGCAGCATATCAGTGGTGGCGAACATTCGAGTTGGGTAGCAGGGCCAAGGCAACTTCACTCACTTGGGATCGGTTTTTCAGAGTTCTTCTTGAGGATATATGTTCCTCAGACTCGTTGGGATACCTGGGGCGTGGAGTTGGAGCAACTGCGCCAAGGCACTATGTTAGTGTCTCAGTATGCCGTCAAATTCAGTGATTTGTCCAGACATGCACCTGCTTTGGTTTCTACAGTTAGAGAGCAAGTCTGTAGGTTCATTGAGGGACTCAACCATGATATCTGGTTTAGCATGGCTCGGGAGTTGGAGTCGGATGTTCCATTTTAGAAGTTGGTAAAGATCGCTCGCCAACTAGAGGGCATGCAGGACTAGGAGGGAGAGGACATATGGGTTGAGGAGAGAGAGGACAGGAAGGTTAAAAGATTCACTTTGACAAAAACACACAACCGCGGCATGTGGGGTGGCATGTGGGGTGCCGCAGCTTCCCAGCTTATGCCCTAGTAAATTTTGCACGCTCTCTGACCAACCCCACTACAGCGCTGCCAGGCGCATCGCCCCATGCTGTGTGCCTGTGCAATATCTACAGAGTTGGAATCCTATTTCGCGTAGGAAAAGGTATTTTTGTCTGGTCACGACCCTATTAAATATAAATACATGTAAAAACGTTATTTTTAAGACTTTTGACACATCTTAGACCCAAGGAAGCCAAGGAGGAGGTGGAGAAGCAAAAGCACAAGGATTTCATCATCAAATCCTCACTCAAACAAGAGTTTGGATCGTTTTATGTTTTCCTTTTATTTAAACAATTTTGTGATCGATTTCTCCATATTTATGGAGTAATTCTCTTTAGGGTTTGATGGATTTGATGTATTGATACTTGTTTGTGGATAATAACTCTAGTTTTTATGTATATCATCCTTTTGGATGTTTTAATCGTTGCATCTATATTCACTTGTTTATTTAATTGAGAGAGGCATAACTTGTGATATTCTTGCATTCTATCTTGTTGGTTGAATTCATTAATTCCTCTTAGTAATCGAAAGGGGCTAATTGAATTGTTGATTAAACTTAGTTAGGAGGATAATTGAGAGAGGTTCTCATAAAGACGAATCCACTACTATCTCGTGCATATCTTCACTGATCTTAAATTAGTCTATCTTGTAAGGTTGAGACTTAATCGAGAGAGGAGTTTCTACTAAACAATTGAATTAATAAACTAGTGAATTCGAGAGACTCGCTTAAATATTAGAAGTGAATTATCTAGAGTTAAATCCCAACATTTGTGTTGCGCGTATGCTACCAACCCTATCTTCTCCCAATTGATAACCTTCTTTGCTCACTACTTGCGTCGATTGTCATTAGCCAAATATTTAGATTCTTAGTTAACTTTAGGTTTAGTTACAGAAATCTCAATTGTTGATCATCTTGGAAAGCAATCTAGCTATAAACTACAAAAATACTATTTAACTCCAATCCTTATGGATAAAATATTATATTTTACTATATTTGTTTATCGAGCATATTTAGGTGTGTGTTTTTCACTTGTCAAATTTTGACGTTGTTGCCGGGGATTGGCAATCAATAGTATTGGAAATAGTTTGTAGTGCTTATTCAGGAATGTTTCTTTTTCTTTTATTTTTCTCTTTTTACGGTTGGTGTTCTTTGAATATGTGCAGGCTACAGGTTAGATTGGTGCATAACTCGATCGTCTGGGAATGAAGTGCAACCATACAATCCAGAATTGGAGAGACCATTGCAACAGTTGAGGAAGGAAAGAAATCTCCCTGAGTATGTATAGACAGCTGGGAAATCCTCAACAAAATAAAACATGGCCAGAGATGACGATAATGTAGATTTGGCTACGATGGAGGCAACTCAACGAAGAGAAAAAGCAGTAAGGGATGCTAAAGACGAAGCTATTAGAGATGTAGAAATTGCAAATGAATAAGTGAGGACTCGGAGAATGGCACAGAAACAGCCCTTGGGTGCAGACCAAATCGGAACCATAGCTCTCGGCCAAGGGTAATCAAGTGTGAGACCACCCCCAGTTGTAGCTAATAATTTCGAGTTGAAGAAAAGGTTACTTCAAACCCTTCAAAATTGTTGTGTCTTCAGAGGACTTCGAGGAGATGATGAACACCTTTCAATATAATGGTGTGTCACAAGATGCAGTTTACCTAAGGGCATTCCCCTTCACTCTCAAAGATGATGCAAAGCATTAGCTTTGATGCTTTCCCCAAGGATCAATTAGAACATGGTAGGAGATGACCAGAAAAAATTTCTTGCTAAATATTTCTCCTCAGCTAAGATGGGCTAGTTTATAAGAGAAATCCATAACTTCTGCCAGAACGAGACTGAAACTGTGTTTGAAGCTTGGGAGAGGTTTAAGGAGATTGTGCGAAAGTGTCAACATAGCGGAGTTGAACTCTGGATGCAACTCCAGGACTTTTGGGATGGATTGACACCGACCTCACGTAGAACATTGAGCAATGCTGCTGGAGCTCCATTGATGAAAAATACTCCAGAAGAGTTAGTTACGGTTCTAGATGAGTTATCTGAAGATGTAAATAAGTGGCCCTCGGAGATTACTGAAAGAAGAAGATCAACTGGTGTTCACTGGGTTGATACTAACACAACTGTGCAGGTACAACTTGATGCCATGGCCAAAGAAATAAGGAATCTGACCTTAGCCTCGATACATAATGGGCCTCATGTAGCTTGTGATATATGTCGAAGAGGACACCCTACTCATGAGTGTAAAGCTACCATGGAGGAAGTGAATGCTATGGGTAATTATAATTTGAAATGCAATAGGTCAGAAGCACCGCAAATTTTCATGGAGTTCACCTGGGGGTACAATAAATGCATGGCAACAAAATTACTCCAGATTTCAGGAGAGGCCGCAGTCTCAGTCTCAACAGCCAATTTAGACCGGGTTAGAATATTTGATGAAGTCTTTCATTATTAGGATAGATGAGAGATTAGATGCTCATGGGGCAACTATTAAAGAACTTGGAAAAGATTTGCTTAACATGGAGAGACAAGTGCGACAAATTGCAAATATATCATCTTAAAGAATCCTATGTACTCTGCCAGTCTATACTGAAAAGAATCCCAAAGAAACGGTAAATGTTGTGACCTTGAGAAGCACGCAATTATTGAAAGATCCCACTCCAGTCCAAAAAGAGGTAATACCTGAAAAAGAAAGTGGGGAGGAGCTGAAAATTGAAGATGGCAAGAAGAAGAAAGGTAAGAAGGGAGTAGAGAAAAAGAAGAAGGAGGAAACTTCAAGAATGGAGGAATCTAATGAAGAGACCAAGCACATGCTTGCTTTACCTTTTCCTTAAAAGCTCTACATAGAAAAGTTGGACAATCAGTTTGAGGGAGTTTTAGATATGCTGAGATAGGTTAATGTAAACAAGCCATTCACCGAAGTTCGCTCACAAATGTAATCTTATGCAAAGCTCTTGAAGGAGATCCTTACAAAGAAGAGGAATATAGAAGAGACATTGATAGTCAAGCTCACAGAGCATTGCAGTGCAATCTTTCAAAACAAACTCCCACAAAAATGTGGAGATCCGGGGAGTTTTACCATACCTTGCTCTTTAGGCACTCTTAGCTTTGATAAATATTTGTATGATTCTGGTGCCTCAATGAAACTAATGCCTTTGTCAATTGACAGGAAACTAGAGAATGAGATTGGAGAGATAAGGCATGGACCAATATCAATCTGCAGCTGGCAGATCAAAAATAGATAACACCCGAGGGGAGAGTTGAAGATGTCTTAGTGTGGGTGGATAAGTTTGTATTTCCAGTAGACTTTATAGTGGTGAAGATGGAGGAGAATAAGGAGATACCCCTTATCCTAGGAAGAACATTATTAGCAACAGGTAGAGTAATATTAGATATAGATGAGAAAAATCTCATGCTTATAGTGGGGGTTGAGACTGTAACGTTCAAGATGGATATAGAAATATGGGTGAAAAAGGAGAAGCCAGCTGCAAGTGTTGAGTGGAGGGTGAAGTGTGTGAAAGAGAAGGCTACATTGAAAAAAACATGAAAAGTTTAAAATTTTTCATTTTTCCTGACGATGTATATCATTCGACAAGTTTCTTGAGGGATTAAAGTCGAAAGAAAAAGACAATAAAAATCTTTTGTTAGGTAGTGTATCAATTTCCCCTTGGTTTTTCTTTGTGCCGCGATTCGTTTCCAAGGGTTTTGTTTGAATCGGTGTAGTTATTTTTTATTTTATAGAAGTAGGAAACCTTGTGCTGTGATTTGAAATGAAAGAAATATCTCTTGACTTTATTATGCCTTGAGAATAGTGAGTGCTTTATTTGTGACACTTAGGCTCAGTTTTTTCAGTTTTTTCACTCTTGTATAAGTGCCTTAAATGGTATGAACTTAACTTTACTTAACTGCTTTGACTAGAGTGTCTTGATAATCCAATCTTGAGTGAGTTATGTGCCATGTGTGTGTGAGGTTTTGTGTTATTATATGCATTGCATTTGATATTTAGAACTTGCCACGTGTGTTTGCAAAGCGAAATAGTAGTTTTGTTCAGTCTTGGAAGTGATATGACATTTCTTTGTTGAGCCAGTTATATTGTTTTAACCACCTAATTGTTATGTATCTTAGTTAACCCCTTTGAGCCTGTAATCCTATTTCTTTGGAAACCACATTAGAAGCTTTACTCATTTATTTTAATTGACAATCTATTTGAACCTTGTACCTCTCGTGAGCACTTGAAATTGTTATGAACTGTGTAAAAGTTGAAGTGTAGGGTTGCTGGTTTGACTTTTGAGTGGAACTAATAAAATAAGGAGAAAGATGCACTATTTTGAAAATGTAAGAGCCACTTGAATTGAAAAAAGAAATAAAAAATAGTTGTATTATTGTAAAAAACTTTCATGGATAAGTGGTAACTCTTGATGTAATTATGCTTAAATAATTGGGGAGTTGATGTATATTGACGTGAAGGTGGAGTTTTGGTTTGACATAAGTGTGGGGTTTTGAATGTTAGAGTACATGTATTAAAGTACTTAGGGAGGTGTAGTCACTCTTATATCTAAATGTATCCTACCCGTCCCGGAGCCTACATTATGACCAATTAAAGTCCTACTTGATCCTTGACTAAATGAACTCGATTAGTAGAGTAGTACACTACGGGAAAGCTTATGGTTCATATTTTATGGCATATGAATGTTGTTTCTGAGAGTGATCAAATTCTTTCTATATTGAGTTCCTAATTGTTCTTAAATTTTATTGGGTGGAACTACTCTCTATTGTTGTGTGAGGGCACTTGATTCAAGAAGGAAAGGCAATGTCGTTGACCTCTATGTTAGAGTATGTGAGCGGGCTATAAATAATGCGTGGTTCTTTTGAGTCAAATCCTGAGGTGAATATGTTACACTATTGTGCTTACACATTAAACCATTTATCGATACGACATCAGAGTATAGAGATATTCGTATTTTCGCAAGACTGCAATAGCAGCTCCCAATGGGACCCACTTAGGTGGTGGACGACCCTTGTATATTTTAATGAGGTTGGACGCCTCAGTTTTGGCTATTTTCGACCAAGATAATTTCCCAAACTCTCTCAACGCCTCTCTAACAGCTCTCCAAGGTTCAAAGTCTAATCCATGGTGGTTTTACCTAGACCTATCCTCAAAAGTTAGCCTAAGTGAAGAAAGGAGTCTCGATGGTGTTGTGATGCCATTAAGGGTGCTTCTGAGCTAAAGGAAGCTTTGGTTCGACTTTTTTATGATTATTTAAGGTATTTATAACACTTTATTTCTCGGGCTTAAGCTTATATATGCGTTGGTTGAGTTATTTCGATGAAGAATTACAATATAGAACTTGAAGTTGTATAAGAAGTTGTTGTCCCTTATTGGACTATTTTGAAATTGTGTATATGATTTCATATGGCTGGAAATCGTGGGGAATGTCTTGGTTATAATGTTCGTATTGTTATTATGCTTGTAAATATTTTTAATATGTTGATGATGTTTTAAATAGTAGAATAAGCAACCACATAATACCTGGAAGTTGTCCATATTGTTGTAATATATTGTTGGGTTGTTTGTTATTACTTTTATGATGGATATAAGGTTGCAATGTCATGCCAATGTATGTTTTTATATTCTGGACTGTTTGAAGGTGTTTTAAGTGTAGGGGAGATGGTAAAAAGAGTTGGGGTTTTGTTCCAATCCTAGATTACCACTCGTCGTGTTAAGTAGTAGTTCTGATGGTGACATTTGTGCACTTGTTGTTGTGTAGGGTGAATTGTGTTGTTGGGCTGTTCGGTGTGTTGTGGTACTGAAAGTATATAGTTGAAGGTGGTATGTGATCTTGTTGTATTTATGGACATGGGGAATGAAAGGAAAACAAGGGAGATGCTTCCCATTTTAATAATAAATAATCTTGTCGTTCGTTGAACGATAGTTGCATCTTTCATAGATTAACGATAGCATTATTATCGTTGTTGTAGATTAAAGTGTGATGAGACAATTTCAACGTGCTCATTGGATAGACTGTGATAAGGCATGTTAAGGCTATCTCTTCTTTCCTTTTTGAATGATCCATATGATACAAACAAAACGAGCAAACATGCAACTTTTACAAATGGTGTTATATACGCGTATATTATATGTATATGTGTTATGGGGAAAGGTTACGATGTTATATATGCACCATCCACCTGATCAACTAGCATATGTTTATGATTTCGCCCACTGAGGCCGAGATGATATGATGGAATGCCCTCAAAGGCTTGATGATGTTATGTACCCATATACCTATGCATGACATGACCTTTATACCCATATACATGACACTATGAAGATTTCATGATTACTGAGCTATTCAGACTTACAAATTGGGTCCTTTACTCCAGGTTTCTTTCACATCTTTTATATACTTCTTTTCATGCCTTACATACTCAGTACTTTATTAGTACTAAAGTCCCTTTTGCCTGGGGATGCTGCGTTTCACGCTTGTAAGTCCCAATAGATAGGATGACAGTCCTCCAAGTAGGCTATCTACTCAGTGTAAGGTGTTGGTGCACTCCACTTGCTCCGAAGTTGCCTATTTGGTCAGTATGCTCTGGGCATGTATTGATTTGTATAGCGGGGCCCTATCCCGGCCATTATGATTTTTATTTACCCTTAGAGGCTTGTAGAAAAATGTCATGTATATGGGTACTTGTATGCCCTTGTCGGCCTAGGTATTGAGTGTACAAATGATCATATCGCCCTTATAGTCCCTTATGTCATATGTATAAGTTTCTATATCATGGTGGATCATCATATGTCGAGTATTCATTTACGTTTTTTTTCTGGTTATCTCATGACGACCCTTCTGTCCTATTTACCCATGATGGTGTGATAAGTACGATACGTTACGTTGGTACTCGGATGAGTAAGGCACAAGGTGCCCTTCACGACCCTCCGATTTGGGTTGTGGCAATAAGGCCTTCTAAGGAGCCATCTAAATACTCGATAGGTAGCTATTGTTGTAGGCGAACTCTGCAAGAAGTAGAAACATATCCCACGAACCCCCGAAATCCATAACACATGCACATAGTATATCCTCAAGGATCAGAATGTTGCGCTCGGACTCCTTGTCTATCTTGGGTTTGAAATGTTCTACTCAACTCAACTTGTGTGGCTAATTCACGCTGCACAGCTCTCCAAACATACAATGTGAAGAGCGTGCCTCTATTATAGATAATGTACACCGGCATACCATGGAGATGAACAATCTAACGGATATATATCTGAGCTAGCTGCTCTGAAGAATAGGTAGGCACAACCTGAATGAAGTGTGCAGACTTGGTCAGTCTATCCACAATAACCCACACTGTGTCAAATTTCTTCAAAGTCTGTGGGAGCCCAACAACAAAATCCATGGTAATACGATCCTATTTCCACTCTGGAATCTCAAGTCTCTGAAGAAAATTGCCCGAGCTCTGATGCTTGTACTTCACCTGCAGACAGCTCAAACACCGAGCCACATACTCTACTATATCATTCTTCATTCTTCTCCACCAATAGTGCTTACTCAAATCCTGATACATCTTGGTGACACTTGAATGAATGGAATACCGTGAAGTGTGAGCCTTCTCAAGGATAGACTCATGAAACCCATCTACATTAGGCACACATATCCGGCACTACATCCGCAACACCCCATCATCTCTAATAGAAACCCCCTTGGCATCACCGTGCTGAATTGTGTCCTTAAGGGCAAGCAAATAGGAGTCGTCATACTGGCACGCTCTAATGCACTCATACAGAGAAGACCGAGAAACCACGCAAGAAAGTGTCCCGCCCCAAACTCAGGGTGCACGACCGGTGCTCAACCGAGATAACCTGACCGAGCAAGCCTGTACATTAGCTTCTACCCAAACTTATTAAAGAATAACAGTAAAATCCAATTTATTAATTAAGCAGTGAAGAGGATCAAGTAAACAACAATTCAAACTCGTTATCAGTAGTTACATCATTTATATGTTTCAAAATACATACTCTTTCATAGTTTGATGTGGAACATTTGATACAATTACAACATTATCAAATTGACATTCCCCATACCAACATACCACCCACGCTATGTCTACGGAGCCTCTATTATATACAAAAGAGTACAATGATAGTGTCAGCAACAAGGCTACGGCTATACCTCAAAACGTGGTGATAAAATAAACAAAAGAAACATGACCCCGAGTGAATTGGGGCTCACCAAATCAGCTGGGAAATGAGTGTAGTGCTATCGCTGATCAGTGTCGTCTGCTGTAGAATCACCTGCATTCATTAAAGATGCAGCGCCTCCGGCAAAAGGGATGTTTGTACTGTTGAATAGTAATGGTATATATACTAAATACTCTCTAAAATAAACAAGCAGTAATGCAAGTAAGGACAGTCGTAATATCAGTTAAAGCCTCAAACAATTACCAAATATCAAATTAGAGATAAGATAAGTTTTAAATAAATTTTCAAATTTTAAGTTGGGAAACCATTGGTACCGTTATACCATTATTCACAATTTTGATTACGATTTACAACACAGTCACCACCATGTGTGCGGCATGGTGTCCGATCATGACCCGATCGGCTAGGCCGTCTCATGGGATACATCAACCAAATCACAATTTCAACTACCATTCTAACACAGTCACTTCCATGTGTGCGGCATGGTGTCCGATCATGACCCGATCGGCTAGGCCGTCTCATGGGATACATCAACCAAATCACAATTTCAATTACAATTCTAACACCGTCACTGCCATGTGTGTGGCATGGCATCCATCCGATCACAACCCGATCGGGTAGGCCATTTTATTTGAGACATCACCCTTTTCTATCAATCCCCTCGTTTCATATTTCTTGCACATCTCTTCATTTCATTGGCACTAATGGTAACAATTGTATTATTTCTCTTGGAACATTTTTCGTGTTTCATATTTCACATTTCATATTGCACATTTCGCATTATGTGATTCGTATTTCATGCACACCTTTTTAATTTCAACCATCGTCATAAACTTTCCAACAACAAGGCATTTCTATTCAAGACATTTAAGCACACATTTTAGCAAATAGGAGTTTTAGGCACATTATGATTTCATACACAATCTTTCAATAGCTTTCCTTTGAAACACAAGTTGAGGTCAAGGCATTTAGATATGCAAGCCCTACTTTGAACACATTCTCAAATAGTATTACAACATAACAAGAGCATTTGAATTACATATTGATCACGGATGTCGTTTGACACTAGCTTATCCGGTTAATCAATTCACAATAAGTAACTCGAGACTTACATGGATATTGTGGGGTTCAATTTTAAGAGAAGAGTTTATCCAACATACCTTACTTGATCTTCCTTACCTCTAAATGTTCTGGATATCTTAGCAACTTTAATCTATTTTAGAAAAGTAGCAAACTTGAACACAAATTAGGAAGATGATCATGGTTCTAGCTCATTTGAGCATTTTATCAAGCACTAGGTGTACTGGCTGGCGATTGAGAAAAAGACTGGGATGGCCCTCCCCTGAATGTTGACCTACCTCTACCGAATAAATTCCCAAAGTTGCCCATAGACCGGGCCTTACTTCTACCCTCTCGCTCAATTTTGTTCTTCAACTTACGGTTCTCTGTAGCTTGATCATGTTAGAATTCAAGGCAGATATAGCGGCCTCATTGATAACCAAAGGGCTAAGGCCCTGCACAAACCGACGCACTCTAGCCTCCACAGTGGGCAACATGTGAATAGCATACTTGGACAGACGCACAAACTACATATGGTACTCCCACACATTCGTGCTACCCTGTCTCAAGTTCTCACACTTTGCAACACGGGCAGCCTTAGTCTCGACAAGCAAAAAATGATCCATGAAAGTGTCGGGAAACTCACTCCACCTCACTGAAGGGCTCCCCTACTCACGAGGGTCTTCCCACATCTCAAACACCGGGATCGGAAGCTGGGGCTGAAGGTGGAACTAGAATATCAACTGGAGGATTCGTTACACCCTCGTCAAGTGTAGGAACTGGTGCACCCTGTGCAGGAATAGTACAACCAGGCGGTGTAGTAATCGGGGGTATATCCTCACCCCTCGGG
>AWOL01S0032644.1:0-14630 GCA_000715115.1 Nicotiana otophora
TCACCTCCAGACAGNCCGCATCATCAATGATTGAATCAACTTCCACTCCTGGGATAACATCGGCTCCTTGGCCAGTTATTGCCTTCTTCTTAGGCGCCATTTACTGAAAGTTAGAGCAATGCATGAGTTAAAAGAGGAACAATCATACAATCACCTTTATCGCATGATCAAGAACATCAAAGAAGGACATTATTCCTAAATGTCCAAGTAGCCTTCTAATTATAGATATGTTCGACAACATACCGATAAGAAGGACTCTACTAGATATGGCTCCGAGATATCCTAGGACACTTTAAAACCTTAGGCTCTGATACCAAGTTTGTCACGCCTCAAACTCCGGGAGCGCGACCGACGCTCAACCGAGTGAACCCGGTCAAGCAAGCTTGTTGAGTACTTTCTACCCAAACTCCCCCATGATTTAAAGAAAACACGTATCTTTGTTAATTAACCAATAAGGAGATCATGTAGACAATACCAAATTCATTACCATTAGTTACTTCATTTAATAAGTCTTAAAATGCACACATTCTCATGGTTTGAAGTGGAGCAAGTGATCAAAACACAACATAATTTGTTTGACTTTGCCAGTACCCATATACCCCCACACTATGTCTACGGAGCCTCTAATAAATATAAAGAGTACAATGATAGTGCCGACAACAAGGCTCTAGCTAAACCTCAAAACATAATGATATAATGAACATAGGATACATGACCCCGAGTGAAGTGGGGCTCACCAAGTCAGCTGGGAAGAGAGTGTGTCGCTATCACTGATCAGTGCATCATGCTCTGGAACCACATGCATCCATGAAAGATGCAGTGCCCCCAGATAAAGGGACGTTAGTACTCTCGAATAGTGCTAGTATATATGACTAAACACCCTCTCATAAGAACGAACAATAATGAAAGTTAGGACAATCATGATATCAGTAAAAGCCTCAAGCAGTTACCAAATATCAAATTAGGAATGAGATAAGTTTTCATGTAAATTTCCACATTTTAAGTTGGGAGACTTTTAGTATCGATATACCACTGTTCACAGTTTTGATTACAATTTCCAATATAGTCACCACTATGTGTGCGGTATGGCGTCCGATCATGACCCGATCGGCTAGGCCGTCTCATGTAAGACATCTTCCCTTTCTATCAATTATCCCGTTTCATATTTCTTGCACATCTATTCATTTTATTGGAACTAGTGGTCACAATTGTATTATTTCTCTTGGCACGTTGGTCATGTTTCATATTTCACATTGCACATTATGTATTTCATATTTCATGTTTTGTATTTCACGCACACCTTTTTACATTCAACCATCATCATAGACTTTCCAACAACAAGGCATTTCTATTCAAGACATTTAAGCATATATATAAGCAAATAAGAGTCTTAGGCGCATTACGGTTTCTTACACAATTTTCATTAGCTTTCACTTGAAACACAACTTGAAGTCAAGGCATTTAGATATGCAACCCATACTTTGAACACATTCTCAAATAGTAGTACAACATACCAAGAGCATTGAATTACATATTGATCACGGATGACTTTTGACACCAGCATATCAAGGTTAATCGATTCACAATGATCAACTCGGGACTTACATGGATATAATGGGGTTCAATTTTAATAGAAGGGTTTAGCCAACAGACCTCACTTGAGCTTCTTTAGACTCTTAAATGTTCCGGAATTCTTAGCAACTTCAATCTATTTTAGAAATGTAAGAAATTGAACCAAAATTAGAAAGATGATCACGGTTCTAGCTCATTCGAGCATTTTATCAAATACTAGGTGCATATTAAGGTTTCAAGGTCCTTTTATGGAGGATTCCATCATCCCACAACCCATGCTTTGCCATTTTTAGGTCAACAATCTCCCTATATCCCTTGATAACACATGCACGCAAAATAAACAACTCTCATACCCATGAATTATCTTATTAATTGCCCATATCTAGTTAAATTTAGAAATTAAGGGTTAGGGTGTAGAATCTTACATCAAGGATGAAGACCTAGTGTGCTTTCCTTATTAATCTTTAACGATGTGAGTAAGAATTGGTGGATGAAGCTTAGGAACTCCTTTTCTCACTCTATGACACTCTCTCACTCTAGAAATATATGTTTTTCCCCTTTAAAATGATCCCCAATGGTGTTTTATTAGAATGGGGTCGGGTTAAAAAATTAGAAAAATAGGAGCCCCGACACTGGTCTACGGTCGCATATGCAACTGCATAATGCTTCTGCGGTCTGCAAAATGGACCTCCGGATTTGGGCACCACTACCTTGATTTGCGGCTGTTTTGCGGCCCGCATACCCGTTCTGCGGTCGTATATGCGCTGCAAAACTCCCTTCCGAAAAATATCCATGTTGGTTTTGTGATCGATGTGCAGCCCATAAAATCATTTTGTGGACGCATAATTGGCCGCGAAATGACATCCAAAAGTTCCCAATTGACTGCCTCACTCTACGGCCATTTTGCGGCCCACAGAGCGATTCTGCAGTCGCATAGTGGGCCGCAAAAAAGCCTTTTTCTGCAAAGCATTTTCCTTCAACTCTCCAGAGTACTATTCAACCAAAACATTCTGTACCCCATCTAACATTAACACATACGCCTACCTGGACACCACAAAACCTCGGGTTTTAGGTAAAAGTTTATGGGGCCTTACAAATATAATGGTTTATGGGATTTTAGACGATGTGGTTCGCGCTAGGATCTCTTGCGGTGATCTTTGGTTTAGGATCATAGTGTACCGACAAGGAGAAGTGTTAACTTGACGGCAAGTTGAGGAGGATTCGAAGAAATTGGTCAGCTTGGTAGTGTAGGGTCAGCATAGTAATAAAGGTAATTGGTGTAAGTTTGACGACTTGCGTGACTTGGTTAAGTTGGGAAAAATCAGTTCTGATTGCTTAGTTATGTGTGGACGTGTTTCAAATAGTTCTTGATAGTGTCGAGGATGGCTTATGTTGGATGTCTGTCAAGGGCATAAGGGACATGTTATGTGTTATGATATTTCTCCTGTATGGGGTAACGAGTTCCAGATAGCATGGATGGTTTCAGGTGTTTAGAAGAATGCTAGCATTATCTGGTATCACCTAAGAAAGGTGCATACTCCAAAAGGCGCATTGTGCTTTGACTTGTTGATTCCTGACATGTATTACGCTTATGGCCTGATTGATTGAATACTGATGTTCAGATTTATCTATGTGGCAATAAGGAATTATGGAAGTATTTCTCTGGAATGATTGTGTATGATGAATACGTCTGTAATTTGAATAATGCAGTTGGGATCGGGAGATTATGGTATTCTAGGGATTTGAAGACGAAGAGGATTCTCATAGGAATGTGTTATAGATTGATTATTGTGCAAATTTCTATTGTTATATACCTATTTTGGGAGGATCGAAATTGATTTGGAGGCCATTGGTGGGCCTAATGAGAATGTGTATTCTATATCAGGTCGGATTTGTCTACCCAACACATTTATTGTGGAAGGATGTGTTATCAGTTGGAGTGGATCTTATTCGTGTTCTGGTATGTTCCATGTGTTACTCTTATATGCTATGATAGGTTGTGATCTATTGATTACTTTTACCTGATGCAATTCTGTTGGGGGCCTTATGGCGAAATTCGAGCGAGATGATTGTCGGGGTGTTGAATGATTAATTGCGCCTTGGTTGTGGTCTTTCTATTTGTGGTATATTGTGCTATCCATTTTTGCATGGCTATGGTCATGCACTTCACGTGTTTGTTGTTGACTTGTATATGGTTGTTGATAGTGAGCATCACGGCTCGACGTATCTTATGTGTACAGGTGTTTCAATTGGGTCACGCATCATATCAGAGTTAATTCTTGTGTTGTGTTTCTCCCCTATGTGATGGATTCATTGCATTGCGCTTCATAGTGGTATTTGTTGAGCTTGTGTGGCGTTTCTCTCATTTGATTCTCTTCAATTATTGGGTACATCAAATTTGTCTCTTGTTTGGTGCACTTATTTCATGGTGTACGACTCTAGGTAGGATTTGTGTGGCATATTGTTAGAACAACTTGTATTGGATGAGGTGAAGTTATTGGGCCTGAATTGAGTGCCATCAGATTTGAGTAGGCTATGTTTGGAACTATTGTGTCTTTAGTCACCCTAGATTTTGGCTTTGGTTCTCGTCGTGCAAGAGAGCTCTATGACTGGTTGATGTGATGGGGGTTATGAGTTTCTGTGTGTTTCTTTCATCATCGATTATGTTCGATGATTTGGAACAAGGTTTTTATTGATAGGATGTTAGATACCGCTACAGTATTTGCTATTTGAATGACTATTGTGGTTGGAAGCTATGGCTATGTGTATCTAAGTTGTGTGGAATATCATTTGAATACACTTGAGATATAGTTATGGCTTGATGTTGTTTAATACTGACTTATACCATATAGATGCAAGAATCATGTCTCATAATTAATTTGGGAAGTTGGAGATTGGGATCTAAGGGTTATGAGCTAATGTTAAGGTAATGATCATCAGTTAGATTGTGTTGTCAGACTTTTATAGATTGGGATGAAGTGAGATCACCCATGGGTAAGGGCATGGTGAGTTTATATAGTGACCTGATGGTTTTGGGACGATTCTTCGCACATTCGCGGATCAACACATGTTTAAGTAGGGGAGAATTTATTGAGTATTATGACTTGTGTGTATCGTTTGTTTTGGTTCCTCGGCAGTTCGTGATTGATTTGGAAGAATGATTCTCAACTAGGAAGCTTTAAGTGGGAAGAGTTGACCAAAATTGAATTTTGTGTATTTGACCTCGAGACGGGGTTTTTATTATTCCAATAGGTCCATATGGTAATTTTGGACTTAGGCATATGCCCGAAATTGGATTCGAAGCTTTATAGGCTGATTTGGTATTTTTGGTGAAAGTTGACAATTTGAAGGTTTAGTATTTTCCAATGTTTCCGTGGTTTGACTTTATGTCTATCGGAATCGGATTTTTGTTTTGTGACTTTGTACGACTCCATTTTTTCATTTGGAACATGTCTGCAAATTTTGGTGTCATTCCGAGTTTGTTTAATAGGAATTAGATGTATGTTGTCTTTTTACAATTGTTAAGTTTCATTGTAATTTTCGTGTGTTCTATTGTCTGATTCATGGTTCTGGATGTTATTTTGGTATTCTGATTGCACAAGTGAGTTCGTATGATGATAATGTACTTGTGCAAATGGTTGAGTGGAGCCCTGAGGGCTCGGGTGAGTTTTGGACGTGTCCCGGAGATTTTGAGAGAGGTTAGGATTTTTGCAAGTGTTATGATTCTACTGAACTCTCATGTCTGAAGTTCTTTATGCTAATTCTAGACTATACTTTTCATTGAAACTTTACTTGAAGTACTTTGTTATCCTATGATGGTCAATCATGTCACCTTAGCTTCTGCAAAATTCAAGCATGAACCTGACTTCTGTGTGCCCTATGAACATGTCAATATGCCTTAGACAAAACTGATGTTAGTTATGGCTTTGAGAATTCAATGTGGAGACTTCAAAAGTTGTTTAATTAATCCCATGTATAGTTTGTTACTCGTGTGGTTAAGTTTTGCATTGTTAGGTCAGTTAGCCCCCCCTTCAGGCCTGGTATGGGTCTGTGTCTAAGTTTGAGTCATGCAACTGATACACACTGATTTTTTAGGGTGTACCTAGATCTGGGGTTTACTATTTGTGCAAAAAAATGAGCTTATTGAAGGCATCGACGTTACTGGGTTATTCTCCCTTGGGCCTACCCTATTTATTGGGCATGTATTCGTTTTAGTTGTAATATTTGACCATGTACTCTTTATTTGGGGCCTGTAATAATTTGTAAACATACAATTGTGGAGTTAGTGAATCTTGGGAAACGAGTGTACTCTATTCTTGCATAAAAGAGTAGAAAATGTAATGCTGGTAAAGTTGAAATTTATTTTATTTGTTTGTTATGATGCTTTGTTGAGTTGTGGATGTGTTGTTAGCAGTTGTTTTGGTGTTACTCTAGTTGGTGGATAGGCCCAATTACAAGGGAGACTCTGCCGAAACTTCTGAAACATTTGGGAGTTAGTAAAATTTGGGAGCTTAAGATGTGCGGAAGAAGAAACGGGTTATATTAAGTGTTTGGGGATGGACTTTACTCCTCATTCGAGGATGGATGTTCTTAAGTGGGGGAGAATGTAGCTCCCCAGAAAATTTCGCAGTACATAAGCGCTATTCAGAAAGTTGATGTGTGCTAATTCTGTTATTTTGTATGCAGAAGAGGACTATCAATATAATGGATATCAATTGGATATGATTATAAGTGTACGAGGCACATTATAAGTGATGTGGGGTCTAAAGAGAGCCCTAAGTCCAAGTCAAGTTGGAAATTACATGATAGACTAAAGTTCTAAATAAGTACGCACAAGACCAAATTTGGACGATCCCATCTACATATATATAGGGATTTATGTGAAGAACAACCGATCAAATGAAAGATATTCGAGTCTAGTTTCTAACACTTCAAACCATTTGTCAGTAGGACAATCCTACAAGAAGTTATGACCAAATTACCAAAGGCTAGAAGAATGCGGACTGAAAAAGTGATCTGTGGACCACAGAATGGTCGCAGAACTAACCAATTTAGCCGAGTTCTGGGCACCAATTTTACGGTCCATTGTGCGGTCTACATACCCGTTATGCGGTCCATTCTGCTACGGCAGACCTGAGTTCAGAGGGTTCAGTTTCCTATTTTTATAACCCGGCCCCATTTTGATAAATATCCTTTGGGGCTCATTTTGAAGGAAAAAACTGATTTTTTAGAGAGAAGTGAGATTGTTCTTGAGAGAGGAAGAAGCTCAAGTGCTTTGTTCATCAAGATCTTTTCAAAGCTTTGAAATCTAACAAGGAAATCACAAAAGATCTTCACTCAAGAGGTAAGGATCAAACCCTACTTTTCAATTTCGTGTTTGGGTTAAAGGATGGGTGATGGGGAGTATGATTCTTGGGTGTAAGAGTATTAATTATACATGTATGTACTAATAAGGTTTGTGGAAAGATTGTTGAGCTCAAATAAGTAAGGATTGGGTTGTGAATTTAAATAAATCTTATGGAAGAACCTTGTAACCAATTTGCACACTTGGTGTTTAATAAAATGCTCGAATGACCTGAGACCAAGAATATCTTCCTAATTATCGTTCACTTTTGTTATGTTTCAAATTAGTTTTAAATTGCTAGGATTTTCGGAACATTGTAGTAATTTAAGGAAATCTTAAAGCGAGGTATGTTGGCTAAACTATTCTCTTATAATTGAATTCCATGATGTCCCATAAGTTTCAAGTACAGTTGGTTCAAGTTCCTTATTCTCATGTTTCGAGTTGTTCCCAATAAATTCAACCGTCCTGGGTAAGCAAAGCGTCGATAATTTTATATTCAAAATGTGTTCTGAATGGTCCTATCACATTATGTTATCCTTCGGGAATGTTTTCAAGTATGATATGTGTGTTAAAATGTTATGTCTTCGAGTCGTGTTTCAAATGAAAGCTAGTATGCCAAACAGGTTCAGAAAAACTCAATATGCTTAACACTCTTAATTGCTCATATGTGTATGTAAAGTCTTGATTGGAAATGTCTTATTGTTGATAATCTATAAAGATGGTTGGAAGTAAAATAAGTGAATTGGGGATATAAATTATGTCCAACAAGCCAAGAGTGAAAGTTATACTTATGGCCAATGGTTCCAATGAAATGAAATGATGTGAGAAAGATTATGAAAGGAGCTTTGATTCAACTATTCCAAAATTGAATTTGAAAATAAAATTGCCTAAAAGCTTATGTGGTTGTTTTAACTAGAAGGGTTAAAAGACAAGCATAATGCATAATCATGAGCCAAGAAATAATTTGCATAAGTCTTCTAAACCTTTTTAGCCAACTTCCCTTGTCTAAAATAATCTTCACCTCTTAACCCCCTAGGTAAGTACCAATTTGAAGAAATAAAAGTCTGCACACCTTTTTTATCCTTTTCACCACTCTACCCTAGAAGAAATTAATATGAAAAAATAAAACAATTTGCACAAATATTTCATTTTTTAGCCACTTTAACCCACAAAAAGTTACCATAAAATCCAAGTGTATCGATTAATCTGTCTACTCATATCAAGGCATTAATTCAATCAAACACCCTACCTTTTGACTATGATCAATGTCCGCAATTAAGCATGAACACACAAATTTCACATTCTTCCTGTTTTAAATAGCCCAAGTATACTCAATGTTATTCAACCAACTCAATAAACTCAAGCAACCTCTCCACAACCACCTTACCTCAAGAGACGACTCGTTACCACTAAGCATATTCAACTCACGCACTCACCCAACACAAGAAAGTGTACGACATCACCAATCCGTCATGAGATCAAGTGCCCTCACCACAAGCAAAAGAGTGAATATCAAAGTAGTCCACAAATTTAAATATATCATTGAACATAAATTAAGGACATCACAGAATTGAACAACATTCACTCACTCTCACAAGCTTGCCCGTAGTGTACATCTCTACTAATCTAAGCTAGCTAAATCTAAGATCAATTAGGACTTTAAGATTGTAATGTAGGCTAAGGGACGGGTAGGATACATTTAGGAATAGTGACTAACCCTCCTAAGCACTTTAATACAACAACAACAACAACAACAACAACAACCCAGTATAATCCCACTAGTGGGGTCTGGGGAGGGTAGTGTGTACGCAGACCTTACCCCTACCCTGGGGTAGAGAGGCTGTTTCCAATAGACCCTCGGCATCCTTCCCTCCAAGAACTTCCCACCTTGCTCTTGGGGTGACTCGAACTCACAACCTCTTGGTTGGAAGTGGAGGGTGCTTACCATCAGAGCAACCCACTCACTTGTCATACACCATAACTAACATAGCCCTCTTTTCCATCAAGCACCTCCGTGGTTTCACTAGAATGAGTGAGAAGGATTAGGAGGTGCGTCTTTCTACATTATTTGAACTTTTGTTTGCTCTTTCTTGCAAAATATTTCCTCCTTTTTTTTAACACACTCCATACATTGAAGTTCATAAGCTAGTGACCTTTATTCACAATTTTAGTGCACCTTAAGGGCCCTTCCATGGTTCCACTTGAAAGCCACTTCCGAATCTCTCACCTTACTTTTTCTAGCGACTAAGTGCCTTAGGATGAAAAGGTTCAACAATCTCACATTAAGAACAAAGTAGGAGTATGGCTTGTAATGTGGGTGCCAAGGAAACGGTCTATAGGCTCAAAGGGGATAGCAATGGGAAAATTATATTTGTCAATGACAAACACCTTTATGGTAAAGCAAGAAACGCCTATGTCATCTCCTAGACTAGCACAACTTAATGATTTCGTGTTGATTAACACACAGGACAAGTTCTAGACTACACAAGATAGCACATAATATCAACAGTCCATACACACACATGGCACTTGACTCACTAAAGACAGTTCTGTGTGACTCTCAGGTCAAGCAAGCATATCAAGTTGAGAATTTTTTTAAGCAACGCTACACTAGGTGGCATACAAGTCAATCGACTGAGAAAAAGGCGTCAAAGAGTAGGCTACTTAATTTACTTGGGCATTACAATTAAAATCATATATGCAGGAAGACAGAGCGCATGCCGTAACTTAACCTTCCAACACCAAACATATCAAAAGGTATCTCCGAGCACCTCAGTTTTCTCCCTTATCATACTCAAAAACAATAAAACAAAACACCCGGTCCGAGTTACACCCTTGGAAAAGAACCGGCGTCCAAAGCAAAACCAAGGGATACTACCTAACTATCAAAAATAAAACAAAACAAAATCTTTTTGGTATTTTTAATCGGACTTTAATCCCTCAAGAAAATTGTCCAACAGATCCATTGTCGGGAAAAGTCCAAGTTTTTGTTCTTTTTTTTTTATCTAGCGAATTACACTATGTTAGTCTTAAACTAAGCTAAAAGGTGATAAAAGAAAAAAAATAATAACACTAAAAAATTTTATACAATTCAAGGAGTATTCCCCCCACCCCACACTTAAACAATGCATAATCCTCGATGCTTAATAAATTAAAAAATAAAGTAAGGAGGAAAGAAAGAACTCCCTGTTAGTTAGAGTCTGCCTCATCAGGATGGCAACCAGCTACGGCAAAGGGCTCATCATCATCTCCTAAGGGTACCAAATCCATTGGTCCCATAACTTCATCATCATCCGCATCCTCATTATCAGATTCCGTGTCAGTGTTTTCATCCTCAGACGGATGAACGGGATTGCCTGGTGCTATGCCCAACATCCCCTTGGAAGAACTGGAGAGATCACTTCGCAATCGCGTACGCTCCTCATCTGACACCCCAAGCTGCTCATAATAACATTGAGGGATTTGTAAAGATACCTGTTGAAATTTTTGTCCCTCTCATTCCTAGTAGCTTGGGTGAGCTTGGATGTGGACTCTAGCATGGATGTGATTTCTAACAATGATGTGGGTGCCTCCACTACCTCATCATATCCAGGGTACTCTGGTACTCCACGAGATAGCATGTATTGTGTTATGATGTTGCCAAATAAAACCTTTTGATCCTTCCTCCAAAACAAGTGTGGGTCATCTCCCCAAGCATGAGCTCACCCACATTTATGGGGCGCCCGGTCATCAAAAAGTAGATCACGCACACTCGAGCTCAAGTGCACTCACTATTATGCTCAACGAGCATTAATCTAGCTTGCACAAAGTTTTGCCAGACCTTGGCCATTTTGTTGAAGTCGAACCGGAGCATTTCAAGGTGAATATTTCCCTTAGTTCGCGTCCGTTTTGCATTAAAATTAACGCCACAAAGTGTGTGATGTATTGCTTGGTAGCGTGGACTTTTGACGAACTTTCAAAGCCTTTAAGGGTTAGGGCTATCAACTCCAAAAAAATGACACAAGGCTTCCCCATCCATTTGAATTTTCTTTTCTCTGACCCACGACTCGTCATTTTTCTCATTCCAGTTGGCATATAACTCTCTTACCATGATGAGATTTGTCGGGCCTGGACATTCGAGGAGCTTATCCATCTTCTTTTCAATCAATGTAGCAAGTACATCTGGGTAGTTCCGTTCTAAAGCCTTCCCATTTATCCCCATTTCAGACACATATCTCCCATATGGAACAAAAGTACCATGCCATTTGATGGCGTCATCCCGAGCAAGTTCTACTCAACCCCACACTTAAAACCGAAGGCTATGTATAATCAAATCATAATATTGATTCAATGTGCACCAATGTGTCATCACAAGGCTATAGGTACCTAGACTTCCCTATGCCATAAAATTCAATTAGTCTAACATGGCCGTAACTTAACTATGGTGCAAGCATAACAAAGCTAAAGTCTACATTACTACACTATTTTAGTACACTAACTACAACTTACAAAAGTTTACAACAAGATACAATACCCCCAAAACACCCCACACTTCGCCCAAACTCATATACAACTACACTCGGCTACTTAGACTTCATCGGTGTTCAAATTTACTCTCTTAAGCATTTTAGCAAACACCTTGTGGGCATCAATTTTGCTCTTCTATTTCAACAATGGTGGGAGAAGGTGNCCTTTTGATCCTTCCTCCAAAACAAGTGTGGGTCATCTCCCCAAGCATGAGCTCACCCACATTTATGGGGCGCCCGGTCATCAAAAAGTAGATCACGCACACTCGAGCTCAAGTGCACTCACTATTATGCTCAACGAGCATTAATCTAGCTTGCACAAAGTTTTGCCAGACCTTGGCCATTTTGTTGAAGTCGAACCGGAGCATTTCAAGGTGAATATTTCCCTTAGTTCGCGTCCGTTTTGCATTAAAATTAACGCCACAAAGTGTGTGATGTATTGCTTGGTAGCGTGGACTTTTGACGAACTTTCAAAGCCTTTAAGGGTTAGGGCTATCAACTCCAAAAAAATGACACAAGGCTTCCCCATCCATTTGAATTTTCTTTTCTCTGACCCACGACTCGTCATTTTTCTCATTCCAGTTGGCATATAACTCTCTTACCATGATGAGATTTGTCGGGCCTGGACATTCGAGGAGCTTATCCATCTTCTTTTCAATCAATGTAGCAAGTACATCTGGGTAGTTCCGTTCTAAAGCCTTCCCATTTATCCCCATTTCAGACACATATCTCCCATATGGAACAAAAGTACCATGCCATTTGATGGCGTCATCCCGAGCAAGTTCTACTCAACCCCACACTTAAAACCGAAGGCTATGTATAATCAAATCATAATATTGATTCAATGTGCACCAATGTGTCATCACAAGGCTATAGGTACCTAGACTTCCCTATGCCATAAAATTCAATTAGTCTAACATGGCCGTAACTTAACTATGGTGCAAGCATAACAAAGCTAAAGTCTACATTACTACACTATTTTAGTACACTAACTACAACTTACAAAAGTTTACAACAAGATACAATACCCCCAAAACACCCCACACTTCGCCCAAACTCATATACAACTACACTCGGCTACTTAGACTTCATCGGTGTTCAAATTTACTCTCTTAAGCATTTTAGCAAACACCTTGTGGGCATCAATTTTGCTCTTCTATTTCAACAATGGTGGGAGAAGGTGTGCCTCTCAAATTTACATGAAGTAGAGGGAATTATAGTTTACTACTTCAAACACAACTGCACAACCAATATTTTTGCACCAATTTTATGTATAATCATTCCACCGACAATAACATCAAAGTATGTTTAAGAGACCTAGGGGATTTGAGGATTGGGGGAGAAAGAAGACTACAAATACTCTAAGAACTTCCAAAATACAAGAAAAAAGATAACAAGAAGAACATACCTTAGAGTCTTGAGGTGGAATTCAGCAATGAATATTAAAGAATATGAAAACTTGAGAGAAAAGGGGAGAAGAGGAGCGGACCGTGGGTTTTTGGAGAAAAGGGGGGGTTTTGGGTTTTAGCTATTTTAATTTAGGTGGGGGATGGGTTTTGGTAATTGGGTATGGGTTTGGTTGTGTGTATATGGGTAATTGGGTAGGGTATTTTTAATTAAACAAAGAAAACGAAAATAAAGAGAAAACAAATTACATACCTGATTCGCCAGCCCAGCGCCCCATGCTGGGGCTGGTGTTGAAACTTCAGAGATACTGCAAAGTGCGCCCCAGGCAGCGTGGGGCGCTGGACTGGGCGCTCAATTCACTGAATTGTTTTTTTTTTATTAAATAAACAATCCCGACTACCCGAGCACTCAATATATACATTACACACATTCCACGCCATTTCAACCTACAAAGAAAAATATTATGGACTATAAAAGAAAAAACAACTATGCTTCGAAAGTGGTAAAAATTGGGTTGCCTCCCAACGAGCGCCTAATTTAACGTCGTGGCACGACTCAACACGTGTTTAAGCATCTGCCAAGTCCACTTAGGTCTTGTGACGTGCAATGTCACCACCACAATAATGTTTTATTCTCTGCCCATTACCAAGAAGGTACCACTGATCTCGTATCGCGCAGTTCCACCGCACCGTGAGGCCTCACACTTACCACAACAAAAGGACCTGCCCAATGAGATTTAAGCTTTCTAGGGAATAATTTCAACCTTGAATTGAACAAGAGAACTTCTTGACCCGTCTCAAACTCTCGATGTTGAATGTGCTTGTGATTCCACCTCTTCGTCTTTTCTTTATATAATTTGGCTTTTTCATATGCGTGCAATCGAAACTCATCAAGCTCGTTGAGTTGCAGCAACCTATTCTCACCAGTTGAGTCCATATCCATATTTAGCTTTTTGATCGCCCAATAAGCTTTATGTTCAAGCTCGACGGGCAAGTGGCATGCCTTCCCATAAACCAACCTGTACGGAGAAGTACTTATGGGAGTCTTGTATGCAGTTCGATTTGCCCATAACGCATCATCCAGCTTCCCTGCCTAGTCTTTTCTATTTCCACTTACTATTTTCTCCAGAATCTGCTTTACCTCTCTGTTTGAAACTTCTACTTGACCACTCGTTTGGGGATGATAGGCAGTAGAAACTTTGTGCTTAACTCCATACTTTGCAAGAACATTATTCAGCAATTTGTTACAAAAGTGAGTTCCTCCGTCGCTTATTAATACTCTTGGAGTCCCAACGCGCGTGAAGATGTGCTTCTTTACAAAGCTTACCACTACCTTTGCGTCATTAGTAGGAAGAGCAATGGCCTCCACCCACTTAGAAACATAGCCGACCGCCACCAAGATGTACCTGTGACCATTAGAATATGGGAACGGTCCCATGTAATCAATCCCCCAAACATCAAAAAACTCTACTGCCAGAATATTTTGCAAAGGCATTTCATGCTTCCTCGTGATAGTTCCTGTTCTTTGGCATCTGTCACACTTTTTAACAAAGGCATGTACATCCTTAAACTTTGTCCAATAGAAACCTGATTATAGCACTTTTTGGGCGGTTCTATCCCCGCCGTGATGACCTCCATATGGCGAAGCACGACAGCCATGCAATATAGCATTCATCTCTTCCTCAGGAACACGCCTTCGCACCAACTGATCTGCGCATTGCCTATATAAGAATGGCTCATCCCACATGTAGAGCCTCATATCATGTAAGAATCTTCTTCTATTATCAAGTGTCAATTCTAGTG
>AWOL01S0032645.1:8986-27309 GCA_000715115.1 Nicotiana otophora
TTTGTGTTTTGCCGATGTGTGACTCTGTCTAAAGTCTGGGGTGTTACGACATCATTATGGAATGGAGAAAGAAAACAAGTTAAATAATACAACTGGCAATTCTGAGTTTTTCATCTTTGATTTATCTTTAGGATAGGAAACACACCAATAATTAAGAAGGGGTGTAGGGGATGCATATACACCAAGATTTCAATATATATGCACCAAGAACCATTTCTTACTTACAGACGCTATACAAATTAAAAAAAAAACTAGAGATTGAAAAAAGAGAGAAGCATAACAGAATGAGCGCTTCAAGTTCATCGAACATTTCCAATGAAGATTACTTGGAAATTGTTTCATGGAATGTCGGTCACTGTTATGAGAAAAGTACCTGAGAATAGAAGAAATAAAAAAAAGAAAGATTTCAAAGCTGTATTTGAAATGGAATTTATTTTGCTCCAATATTAGAAAGAATCTCGTGTCAGCATGATGCATTTACTGACTACAACAACAACAACAACAACCCATTAAGTTCTCACAAATGGGGTCTGGGGAGGGTAGAGTGTACGCAGACCTTACCCCTACTCCGAATAGTATAGGGAGCCTATTTTCGAAAGACCATCGGCTCAAGAAGACGAAAAGAGACATTATATTAGTACCATCATTAGAACCATAGGAAATACATTTACTCAATATATTTATGAAACAAGAGGTAAAGGTTTGGCTTCACCAACTGTGATTTATCTTTAGCCTTGTCAAGCAATATAGAATGGTCGTGTCATAGCGAGGGCTCAAGTTAAGTTTTACATACACCCCCTCTTATGGACTTAGCGTCCTCGCTGAGGTTTGTCCCACCGCATGAGATTCTCCTACACTTAACTCTGAGGTTTGCCTCGCCTAACCGATATTTTCCTAAACTAAGTTGAACTCTGACCCAACATCGGCAAGGCTAACACAAGAGTGGCTCTATTACCATTTGTAACAGGCCAGCCCGCTAGTGATATTGTCCTCTCTTGGCCTAGGCACTCACGGGTTTAAAATGCGTCACTAAGGTCTATGGCTTGTTAACTTATATACCCAGCATCACCCATGTGTTTTGCCGATGTGGGACACTATCTAAAGTCTGGGGTGTTGCATACACTCCCTCTTATGGACTTAGCGTCCTCGCCGAGGTTTGCCCCCACCGCATGGGATTNAGAGCCCTCTTGTATTTTGGTGATGTGGGATTCTATCTAAAGTGTGGGGTGTTACATACACTCCCTCTTATGGACTCAGTGTCCTCGCTCAGATTTGGCCCACCGTATGGGATTCTCCTACACTCAGCACAAAGGTTTGCCCCGCCTAACCTAGATTTGCCTAAAATCAGTTGAACTCTGACCCAACAACGGCAAGGGTGACACAAGAGTGGTTCTGATACCATTTGTATCAGACCACCCGCTAGTGATATTGTCCGTTGTGGGCCTAGGCCCTCATGGGTTAAAAACGCATCACTAAGGCTTCTAAACTTATATACCAAGCATCCGTTTTGTGTTTTGCCGATGTGTGACTCTGTCTAAAGTCTGGGGTGTTACGACATCATTATGGAATGGAGAAAGAAAACAAGTTAAATAATACAACTGGCAATTCTGAGTTTTTCATCTTTGATTTATCTTTAGGATAGGAAACACACCAATAATTAAGAAGGGGTGTAGGGGATGCATATACACCAAGATTTCAATATATATGCACCAAGAACCATTTCTTACTTACAGACGCTATACAAATTAAAAAAAAAACTAGAGATTGAAAAAAGAGAGAAGCATAACAGAATGAGCGCTTCAAGTTCATCGAACATTTCCAATGAAGATTACTTGGAAATTGTTTCATGGAATGTCGGTCACTGTTATGAGAAAAGTACCTGAGAATAGAAGAAATAAAAAAAAGAAAGATTTCAAAGCTGTATTTGAAATGGAATTTATTTTGCTCCAATATTAGAAAGAATCTCGTGTCAGCATGATGCATTTACTGACTACAACAACAACAACAACAACCCATTAAGTTCTCACAAGTGGGGTCTGGGGAGGGTAGAGTGTACGCAGACCTTACCCCTACTCCGAATAGTATAGGGAGCCTATTTTCGAAAGACCATCGGCTCAAGAAGACGAAAAGAGACATTATATTAGTACCATCATTAGAACCATAGGAAATACATTTACTCAATATATTTATGAAACAAGAGGTAAAGGTTTGGCTTCACCAACTGTGATTTATCTTTAGCCTTGTCAAGCAATATAGAATGGTCGTGTCATAGCGAGGGCTCAAGTTAAGTTTTACATACACCCCCTCTTATGGACTTAGCGTCCTCGCTGAGGTTTGTCCCACCGCATGAGATTCTCCTACACTTAACTCTGAGGTTTGCCTCGCCTAACCGAGATTTTCCTAAACTAAGTTGAACTCTGACCCAACATCGGCAAGGCTAACACAAGAGTGGCTCTATTACCATTTGTAACAGGCCAGCCCGCTAGTGATATTGTCCTCTCTTGGCCTAGGCACTCACGGGTTTAAAATGCGTCACTAAGGTCTATGGCTTGTTAACTTATATACCCAGCATCACCCATGTGTTTTGCCGATGTGGGACACTATCTAAAGTCTAGGGTGTTGAATACACTCCCTCTTATGGACTTAGCGTCCTCGCCGAGGTTTGCCCCCACCGCATGGGATTCGCCTAGACTCAGCACTGAGGTTTTCCCCGCCGAACTGGGATTTGCCTAAACTTAGTTGAACACTAGCCCACCATCAACATGGTTAACACAAGAATGGCTCTGATACCATTTGTAGCAGACCAACCCGCTAGTGATATTGTCCGATCTAGGCTTAGGCCTTCACGGATTTAAAATGTGTCACTAGGGTCTAAGGCTTGTTAACTTATATTCCCAGCCTCACTCTTGGGTTTTGCCGATATGGGACTCTTTCTAAAATCTGGGGTGTTACATCATCATTATGGAATGGAGAAAAAAAATAAGTTAAATAATACAACTGGAAATTCTTTGTTTTTCATCTTTGATTTATCTTTAGGATAGGAAACACGCCAATAATTAAGAAGGGGTGTAGGGGACGCATATACACCAAGAATTCTATATATATGCACCAAGAACTATTTCTTACTTACAAACGCTGTACTAATTCAAAAAAAAACAAAAGAGAGAGAACTAGAGTTTGAAAAAAGAGAGAAGCATAACAGAATGAGCGATTCAAGTTCATCGATCATTTCCAATGAAGATTATTGGAAATTGTTTCGTGGAATATCAATCACTGTTATGAGAAAAATACATTTAGAAAATAGGCTGTAGAAGCATACCTACGGATGTACAAACCTCACTTGGTAATACTGCAAGAGTGCGAAACCACATCAAATGGAAAATTAGCACTAAACTTGAAAACTTGGTGTTACTATAGGACAAAGAACGCATCAACTGTGATAGATATCACCTAGAAAATGCTACAGAGTTTGATAAATATATTTTGTCAAATATTCAACTGGTTAAATATCCATCGGTTAAGTTCAAAATTTATGGAGTTTATGGAGATCTAACATATGGTCTAGATTTAGAACCATTAAAATTGACACCACACTCTGAGTCACGTAATAAGTTATATGATACATCATGAGCTATGATCGAGGGATGCTAGTCTAACCCGCCCAATAGAGAGAAGCATCAGATCTCCAAATATAAAAGAGCACATGAGTAACGTCATCAATTTTATGGCTAGCCCCGGTATTTTAGATTTAGATTTTAGCCCCTTTACATATGGAGATACCAAATTACCACAAAGATTATCCAAATAAAGCGAGATTTCAAATTATTCACAAAAGAAATTAATTTTTCGATTCATAAGTGAAGGAAGTTATTTGTTCTCTTTTAGAGATAACTTTTTTGATCAAGTAGATTTCTTAAAGATGTATTCTACCAAAAACTTACTCTCTTAATATTGTACCTAAGAATAGAAGAAAGAAAAAAAAGAAAGATTTTAAAGCTGTATTTGAAATGGAATTTATTTTGTTCCAATATTAGAAAGAATCTCGTGTCAGCATGATGCATTTACTGACTACAACAACAACAACCCATTAAGTTCTCACAAGTGGAGTCTGAGGAAGATATAGTGTACGCAGACCTTACCCCCTACTCGGAAGAGTATAGGGAGCCTGTTTTCGAAAGACCATCGGCTCAAGAACACGAAAAGACACATTATATTAGTATCAGCATTAGAACCACAGGAAATGCATTTACTGAATATATTTATGAAACAAGAAGTAACAGTTTGGCTTCACCAACTGTGATTTATCTTTAGCCTTGTGAAGAAATATAGAATGGTCGTGTCATAGTGAGGGCTTAAGTCAAGTTTTACATACACCCCCTCTTATGGACTTAGCGTCCTCACTAAGGGTTGTCCCACTGCATCAGATTCTCCTACACTCAACTCTGAGGTTTGCCTCGCCTAACCAAGATTTGCCTAAACTAAGTTGAACTGTGACCCAACATCGGCAAGGCTAACACAAAAGTGGCGCTATTACCATTTGTAACAGGCCAGCCCGCTAGTGATATTGTCCGCTCTGGGCCTAGGACCTCACGGGTTTAAAATGCGTCACTAAGGTCTATGGCTTGTTAACTTATATACCCAGCATCACCCTTATAGTTTGGCAATGTGGGACTCTATCTAAAGTCTGGGGTGTTATATACACTCCCTCTTATGGACTCAACGTCCTCGCCGAGGTTTTCCCCCACCGCATGGGATTCGCCTAGACTCAGCACTGAGGTTTGCCCCGCCTAACCGGGATTTGCATAATCTCAGTTGAATACTAACCCACCATTAACATGGCTAACACAAGAATGGATCTGATACCATTTGTAGCAAACCAATCCGCTAGTGATATTGTCCGCTCTAGGCTTAGGCCTTCACGGATTTAAAATGTGTCACTAGGGTCTAAGGCTTGTTAACTTATATACCCAGCATCACTCTTGGGTTTTGCCGATATGGGACTCTGTGTTAAATCTGGGGTATTACATCATCATTATGGAATGGATAAAAAAAATAAGTTAAATAATACAATTGGAAATTCATTGTTTTTTATCTCTGATTTATCTTTAGGATAGGAAATACACCAATAATTAAGAAGGGGTGTAGGGGATGCATATACACCAAGAATTCTATATATATGCATCAAGAACCATTTCTTACTTACAGACGCTATACAAATTCAAAAAACAAAAGAACTAGAGTTTGAAAAAAGAGTGAAGCACAACAGAATGAGTGCTTCAAGTTCATCGAACATTTCCAATAAAGATTATTGGAAATTGTTTCGTGGAATGTCAGTCACTGTTATGAGAAAAATACATTTAATGAGGCTATAGAAGCGTACCTACGGATGCACAAACATCACTTGATAATACTGCAAGAGTGTGAAACACACATCAAATGGAAAACTAGCACTAAACATGAAAACTTGGTGTTACTATGGGACAAAGAACGCATCAACTGTGATAGATATCACCAAGAAAACGCTAGAGGGATTAATAAATATATTTTGGGAAATATTCAGCTGGTTAAATATCCATCAGTTAAGTTCAAAGTTTATGGAGATCTAACATATGGTCTAGATTCCGAACCATTAAAATTGACACCACATCCTGAGTCATGTAATAAGTTATATGATACATCATGAGCTATGATCGGGCTATGCTAATCAAACCCGCCCAATAGAGATAAGCATCAGATCTCTAAATACAAATGACCATATGAGTAACTTCATCAATTTTACGGCTAGCCCCAGTATTTTATATTTAGATTTCAGTCCTTTTACATATAGAGATATGAAATCACCACAAAGATTATCCAAATAAAGCGAGAATTCAAATTATTCACAAAATAAATTAATTTATCAATTCATAAGTGAAGGAAGCTATTTGTTCTCTTTTAGAGATAACGTTTTTGGTAAAGTAGATTTTTTAAAGATGTATTCTACCAAAAACTTACTCTCTTATTATTGTACCTGAGAATAGAAGAAAGAAAAAAAAGAAAGGTTTCAAAGCTGTATTTGAAATGGAATTTATTTTTTTCCAATATTAGAAAGAATCTCGTGTCAGCATGATTCATTTACTGACTACCACAACAACAACCCATTAAGTTCTCACAAGTGGAGTCTGAGGAGGGTAGAGTGTACGCAGATCTTACCCCTACTCCGAAGAGTATAGGGAGCCTGTTTTTGACAGACCATCGGCTGAAGAACACGAAAAGAGACATTATATTAGTACCATCATTAGAACCATAGGAAATGCATTTACTGAATATATTTATGAAACAAGAGGTAAAGGTTTGGCTTCACCAACTGTGATTTATCTTTAGCCTTGTCAAGCCATATAGAATGGTCGTGCCATAGCGAGGGCTCAAGTCAAGTTTTACGTACACCCCCTCTTATGGACTTAGTGTCCTCGCTGAGGTTTGTCCCACCGCATCATATTTGCCTACACTCAACTCTGAAGTTTGCCTCGCCTAACCGAGATTTGCCTAAACTAAGTTGAACTCTGACCCAACATCGGCAAGGCTAACACAAAAGTGGCTCTATTACCATTTGTAACAGGCCAGCCCGCTAGTGATATTGTCCGCTCTGGGCCTAGGCCCTCATGGGTTTAAAATGCGTCACTAAGGTCTGTGGCTATTTAACTTATATACCCAGCATCACCCTTGTGCTTTGCCGATGTGGGACTCTATCTTAAGTCTGGCGGTGTTACATACACTCCCTCTTATGGACTCAGCATCCTCGCCGAGGTTTTCCCCCACCACATGGGATTCGCCTAGACTCAGCACTGAGGTTTGCCCCGCCTAACCGGGAATTGCATAAACACAGTTGAACACTAACTCACTATCAACATGGCTAACACAAGAATGGATCTGATACCATTTGTAGCAGACCAACCCGCTATTTATATTGTCCGCTCTAGGCTTAGGCCTTCAAGGATTTAAAATGCATCACTAGGGTCTAATGCTTGTTAACTTATATACCCAGCATCACTCTTGGGTTTTGCCGATATTGGACTCTGTCTTAAATTTGGGGTGTTACAGCATCATTATGGAATGGAGAAAAGAATAAGTTAAATAATACAACTGGAAATTCTTTGTTTTTCATCTTTGATTTATCTTTAGGATAGGAAATATACTAATAATTAAGAAGGGGTGTAGGGGATGCATATACACCAAGAATTCTATATATATGCATCCAGCACCATTTCTTACTTACAGACGCTATACAAATTCAAAAACAAAGTACTAGAGTTTGAAAAAAAAGAGAAGCATAACAGAATGAGCGCTTCAAGTTCATCGAACATTTCCAATGAAGATTATTGGAAATTGTTTCGTGGAATGTCAGTCACTGTTATGAGAAAAAAACATTTAAAAAAGAGGCTATAGAAGCGTACCTAAGGATGCACAAACATCACTTGGTAATACTACAAGAGTGTGAAACGCAAATCAAATGGGAAACTAGCACTAAACATGAAAACTTGGTGTTACTATGGGACAAAGAACGCATCAAATGTGATAAATATCACCAAGAAACGCTAAAGGGATTGATAAATATATTTTGGCAAATATTCAGCTAGTTAAATATCCATCGGTTAAATTCAAAGTTTATGGAGTTTATAGAGATCTAACATATGGTCTAGATTTAGAACCATTAAAATTGACACCACATCCTGAGTTACGTAATAAGTTATATGATACATCATGAGCTATGATCGGGCTATGCTAATCTAACCAGCCCAAAAGAGACAAGCATCAGATCTCCAAATACAAAAGAGTAGATGAGTAACTTCATCAATTTTACGGCTAGCCCCGGTATTTTAGATTTAGATTTTAACCCTTTTACATATGGAGATACCAAATCACCACAAAGATTATCCAAATAAAGCGAGAATCCAAATTATTCACAAAAGAAATTAATTTTTCAATTCATAAGTGAAGGAAGTTATTTGTTCTCTTGTAGAGATAACGTTTTTGATAAAGCAGATTTCTTCAAGATGTATTCTACCAAAAACTTACTCTCTTAATATTGTACCTGAGAATAGAAGAAAAAAAAAGAAAGATTTCAAAGCTGTATTTGAAATGAAATTTATTTTGTTCCAATATTAGAAAGAATCTCGTGTCACCACGATGCATTTACTGACTACAACAACAACAACCCATTAAGTTCTCACAAGTGGAGTCTGAAGAGAATAGAGTGTACGCAGACCTTACCCCCTACTCCGAAGAGTATAGGGAGCCTGTTTTCGAAAGACCATCAGTTCAAGAACACGAAAAGAGATATTATATTAGTACCATCATTAGAACCATAGGAAATGCATTTACTGAATATATTTATGAAACAAGAGGTAAAAGTTTAGCTTCACCAACTGTGATTTATCTTTAGCCTTGTGAAGAAACATAGAATGGTCGTGTCATAGCGAGGGCTCAAGTCATGTTTTACATACACCCACTCTTATGGACTTAGCGTCCTCGCTAAGGTTTGTCCCACCGCATTAGATTCGCCTACACTCAACTCTGAGGTTTGCCTCGCCTAACCGAGATTTGCCTAAACTAAGTTGAACTCTGACCCAACATCGGCAAGGCTAACACAAAAGTGGCTCTATTACCATTTGTAACAGGCCAACCCGCTAGTGATATTGTCCGCTCTAGGCCTAGGCCCTCACGGGTTTAAAATGCGTCACTAAGGTCTATGGCTTGTTAACTTATATACCCAGCATCACCCTTATAGTTTGGCAATGTGGGACTCTATCTAAAGTCTATGACCTTTTGATTGAAATATGATCCAATTTTCTTTAAATTGGACTTCAGTGTTGTTGGCATTACCTTCTTGCCATTAAATACTTGTGCTCTCTATCATTCACAAGTGGTCAAAATGTAAGAAGCCATATATAAACAGGCCAGTCCATATGTTATTTCGCTCTATTATACCCAAGCCCGTGTTTGAAGAAGTCATCGTTAGGTTTGGACCACGCTTATAGTTAAGATAATTCTTCATTCAAATTTATAACACACTCTTTTTAATAATAATATAAATATACGAAATAAAGCTTATTTCAAGGACTTCCTCGTATAAAATGAAGAGTTTATGTTTTGCCCTCTAGTTATGTTAGAAGTTGATACATATCAAGTTAAGTTGACCTCTAACACAAATCATAATTACTTTGATATGATAACTTGTAAAATTGCTCGAAGTGTAATTAAGAAAATTACAACGTCTTATATGTGTAACTTAAGCAACTCTAAAATAAAAGGAAATTTGGCACTCTATGGCCAACGAGACAAACATATGGCATAAAATATCCCAACTTATCATTATTGGCATGATTTAGCCCAATTCTATTATTTTAGTAAAACAATTAGCAAAGTTCAAAATAGTTCATCTTCTTCCTCAGCATTCCTTTATCACGTAATAGTACCACCTCGTCAATGCTTTTTTTAACACTTCCGCCACCTTCATTCACTAAAACACCATCAGAAATTCATTGAATTCACTGAATTTGGAGAAAATTTTGAAACCCAGAACTATCGATCAAGCTTGAAGCTCTAAGATCTTATAATTTGAAGTTTATATTCAAAGTTTTTATTGATAACACTTTTATGAATCTTGTACTAAAACTAAAGCTCATTCGAAGAGTGGGACGTTGATTTGAAAACACTTGTGGGTTGATTAAAAGAGCTGCTAGACGGAATTTCGAGCTGGACAAGCTCGAAAAAGACGAGCTGAAGTGCGGTGTATATATAATTGTGTATATACCCTATATACATGCATGTATATATCTTCCATGTACATCCTTATATATCCTATATATAATATACATTTGTGATATCCATGAAAATATGTGCGGATATATACGATATACATATGTGATATACATTATCGTTGCAACGTTTTCCAAGTCAATGCCACCTCTGAATTTTGTCTCAAAAGCAGTCCTAATCACCTTTAATCTCCTTCAACTTTATATATAACTTTGTCTAGGTGTTTCCAAAGGACTCCAATCACACCCACTTAAAAAAATTACTCAGTTTATTTAGATTTCGAAATGATGTTTAAGGTGAGTCTTTCATGGTGAGATTACATTTTTTGATGATGTAAAATATTATTAGCAGTTTAAGATGCTTTGTCTGGCCCTGCCTGTCCAGGGTAGGGGTAAGGTTGCGTATATTGCACCCTGCTCAGACCCCACTTGTGAGAATACACTGCGCCGTTGTTGTTGTGGTGTAAAATGTTTTGTCTATTAAATTTTAATGAACTAGAAACAAAGGAACGAGATATCCAAGATCTCTTAAAAGCTCAACGAAAACCCCCAAGATCTATTGTATATTCATCCATTTTGGAGAATTTGTCTATCCGTACCAATTTGATTAAGCTACAGTTGCTAAGCCTATTTTTGGCTAAAACATTGTAAATATTTGTTAACAATGGTATATGTGCGCCAATTTTCAATCATAAATCAAGCGGAATCGTCATGTACAAAACTACCCCTAGACGTGACTGACACCCAGCACACATCATCCTCTAGGCGAATCAGATTTTCATGCATTAACCATTAATTCACATTATTTAATAATTTAAATAAGTGTCCAAGCATGCCGATAATTATTTATGAACGATTAATATCTCGAAATACATATTTAAAACTCTTGCCCAATTCTCACACTAGATCATAAAGCATCTAAAGAATTACATAAAGGCACAGAGTTACGTGCATAAATCCCGATTAAAATAAATATAAATAAAGAAAGACTCTATATGTGGATCATCTCAACAATTGGATCAATTATAGGTTTGTCGTCAACGACTAGCTTTATAGTCAGCAATAGTATTTGCATGACCATGTAAGTAAGGAGTGAGTTATACGTAAATATAACTAGTAAGATCCTCGATCTGCCACTTTAAATACTCCTGGAACAAGCGTTAGAAAATATAAACACATAATGAGCACAAATATAATATACACAAAAATTATATCACCATATAATACTCAATAATTTCCAAACTAATACTGAACAACAATACGATATATCTCAATATAATCTACACTAAGGACTTGTCATAAGCTGCAGTGAAGGAAATTAACCAAACATCCCGACGAGTCTAAGTATTGCTTATTTCTTCAATTATTTTATTATTTCAGGATCAAATTAATTTACTTGTCTATAAACCACGTATAAATTCAACTGTAACTTGTTTATGAGAAAACAGTTTGGCGGCCAACATGGGGCCTAATCAACCGTGTAATTAAGTTGATCCTTGCCTTTTTTACTAACGGGTTTTGATTATTTGTCTTAGCAAAAATCACAGAAAATAAAAGATAACGGTGTTAACAGCACACACAATCTTGAGGCCCAAGAAGATCAGCCTCATTCTGAGGATTCAGTCAGTGACACCCGCAAAGAGGGAAATGATGTGTCACGACCCAAAATCCAACTAGCCGTGATGGCACCTAACCTCACCCGCTAGGTAAGCCAAATAACAACAATCTTATTCAATTAATACTTAACTAACTCTAACACACTTCCCAAGGACTGGTAGTACAAATCATGAGCTTCTAAGATTAGAATTTACAAAATTGGTGTGAAATAAAAATTCGTCATCAGTTTAAAATATACATGAACAGATAAAATGTATTCCAAAGCTACCTAGAACAAGAGGCAGTTGTGACTGGATCACAAATACATCTTCATTACTAGCTCCCTCCATGTTCAGCAGCATCAACATCAAAAATATGTACGCAAGGTGTAGAAGTATAGTATGAGTACAGCCGACTCTATGTACTCAATAAATAAAAAACCTAACCTTAGGTTGAAAATAGTGACAAGCCTGTACCAAGGTCAGAGTCCACACCAATAACCGATAACATCACATAATAATACAATTTAAAGCAACACAAGTAATAACTCAATAATAAAATGCTCAGCTCGTATACAATTTCGGAAAATAAATATTTTCTTTTCAAGCATAACAGTAAAACTCAAATCTTTTGTCGAAAATCACCAAAAGTATGAGTAAGTCTGAAATATGTGATTTTTCTCAAAACCTTTAACGACATATAAGATATTTCATTATCAGATGGCATGAGAAAAAAAATACTTCTATATGCTTACATATCAAGTATACATGTCTAATGCAATGCAGCACAGTGATGAACTCATGTACTACTCAATCACTCAGTACTGTATATGGCCAATCCAGCCCAGAGAAGATCCATGCAATATATATATACATACATAATAACTGACATTCAGTCACACAGTACTGTACAAGGCCAATCCAGCCCAGAGAACTCTATCCAAAATATAATAAATGATTCGGTCAAGATCCATGCCCATGGAAGTCCATCCCATAAATATAAAAATCAGTATAAGCAGTTTAAGAAGCTTTGTCTCACCCTGCCCGTCTAAGGTAGAGGTAAGGCTGCATATATCTCACCCTCCCCATACCCCACTTATGAGAATACACTGGGTCTTGTTGTTGTAGTGTAAGATGCTTTGTCTATTAAATTTTAATGAACCAGAAACAAGGGGACAGGATATCCAAGATCTCATAAAAACTCCACGAAAACACCAAGATCTCTTGTATATTCGCCGAGTTTGGAGAATTTGTGTATCCTTACCAATTTGATTAAGCTACAGTTGCTACAACTAATTTTTGGCTAAAACATTGTCAATAATTGTTAACAATGATATATGTGCGTCAATTTTCAATCATAAATCAAGCAGAATTGTCATGTCCCAAACTATCCCTAGACGTGACTAACACCCAACATATGTCATCCGTCAGACGAATCATATTTTCATACATTAACCATTAATTTATATTATTTAATAATTTAAATACGTGTCCAAACATGTCGATAATTAATTATGAATGATAAATATCTCGAAATACATATTTAAAACTCTTGCCCAATTCTCACATTGGACCATAAAGCATCTAAAGAATTACATAAAGGCTTAGAGTTATGTGCACAAATCCCAATTGAAATAAATATAAATAAATAAAGACTCTATGGGTAGGTCATCTCAACAATTGGATCAATTGTAGGTTCGTCGTCAACTGTTAGCTTTATCATCAACAACAGTATTTGCATGAACATGCAAGTAATTAAGGAGTAAGTTATACGTAAACATAACTAGTAAGATCCTCGATCTGCCATTTTAAATACTCCTGGAACAAGAGTAAGAAAATACAAACACATAATGAGCCCAAATATAATATACACAAAAATTATATCACCATATAATACTCAATAAGTTCCAAACAAATATTCAACAACACTATTTATCTCAACATAATCTATACTAAGGACTTGTCATAGCGGCAATGAAGGAAATTAACCAAATACTTCGACGAGTCCACGACAGCATACACAATGCTCCAAATCTACCACGGCAGCATACATAATGTCTCAAATATATTACGGCATCGAAGAAATAATTTCTAACGACTTAACATCATGACACGAAGTCACGCCACACCACACTACAAATCATGTAGTAAGTTATTTTATATTCTTAACAAATTTATACACTGTATTGGGTAAAATATGCTATGCTACGTGGCCGCTTAAGAGAGTGGCATGTGGAGCCTAACGCGGGGGGACAGTTAAACCCGAAGGCAACTGTCTCGTTTGTCACCGAAAAGGATGACACTCGTAAATATGCAATAAATACCCTCCTCCTGGTAGCATTTAATGGAGAATATTCCATAACCCATTACAGAAAAATTGTAATTTTTGCTCGCCGTTACACCTTCTTCAATGACCCTAATAATTGACATTAAAGAAGAGTATGATCCTATGACCTTGTTTCCTAGGTGCAACTATAAATAGTGAGCTTTGTTATCATTGTAAAGGACACGAATTTTCAGGCAAACTTATACTACAATCGATTCAAAGCTTTATACAATTTTATCTTCTTACTCCTTGATTTCATTGCTTTTGTGCATGGAAACCCTGCTCCCAGAATTACTATTTTTGCTATTTTATCTTCACTTGAAGGCTATGTATTGTGTATTACTTCAATTATTTTATTATTTCAGGATCGAATTAATATACTTATCTAGAAACCACGTATAAATTTAACTGTACCTTTTTTACAGGTAAACAGTTTGGCGCCCAACGTGGGGCCTAGACAACTGTGTAATTAAGTTGATCCTTACCTCTTTTACTAACGTGTTTTGATTATTTGTCCTAGCAAAAATCACAAAACATGGCAGATAACAGTGTTAATAACACACACAATCTTGAGGACTAAGGAGATCAACCTCATCACGAGGATTCAGTCAGTGACACCCGCAATGAGGAAAATGATGCAATGCCAGTCCACGACAAGAGGTACTCACGACATGTTCGGGAGGTGACTCTTGATGATGCTGAAGAGGAGAGAGTCGTTGAAGCGGTAAAGGTCCTGCAAGAGCAACAGACGTCCATTCTAGGCCATCTCACGCAGCATGATAAGGTTATGCAGGAGTTGAAGTAGGCGTTGTCGGGGGCTTCCAATAGTGCAAATGGATGAGGTCCAGTTCCTCCTGATGCTCTCACGAATCAAGCAATGCAGAGGGTCGACAACAACACCCCGAGGGGCGAGCTTGGCTCTGATAGGGCTGGGGGGAGCGGATTCTGCCCCAACAACGAGAACGGTCCCTTCAAGAGAGAACTTTAATGGTTTATGAGGTATGTGAATACCCGAATGGACCAAATCCCGGGAAGACCACCGGTTCTGAAAGGGCATGACTCAAAGAAGTATACTCAGTTGCCATACAAACCAAGCGCGACTCCACAATTAATCCCGAAGCGTTTTAAAATGCCCGACATGCCAAAGTATGATGGAACCTCAGACCCACAGGAGCATATTACCACCAATATAACGACAGTGAAGGGGAACGATTTAGCTCCACAAGAGATCGAATTTGTTTTGCTAAAATTATTCTGAGAGACTGTCACAAGGGGAGCCTTCACTCGGTATTCGTTGTTACCCAAGCATTCCATAGATTCCTTTGAGATTCTCGCAGACTCTTTTAATAAGGCCCATGCCAGGGCCAGAAAGGTGCAGACCCAAAAGGCCGACATGTTTAGAATTGCACAAGGAGAATCGGAGTTGCTGCAGGAGTTTGTCACCCGGTTCTAAAAGTAAAGGATGTTTCTCCCGGGTGTTCCGGATGAATGGGCGGATGAAGCATTCACCAAGGGTCTTAATCCGTGAAGTTCAGACACTTCCCAGAAACTGAAGGAAAGCTTGCTTGAGTTCCAAGTGATGACTTGGGTGAATGTACACAATTGGTACGAGTCTAAGATAAGGATCGAAAATGATCAGATTTGCTTCCCGTCTTCGGCAAAAGGACGGAAGAAGAATAAAGAAAAATCAAAAGAAGATTTTGACACAAATAGACGGTCTTTGAGGGGCCTTTTTTTCCCTACGAATGGGATGAATGATGTGAGGTTTTTGATCGACAAATAGGTTCGTTATCGATAAAAGAACTGATCGCGGTCGAAACAACAGATCATTGCTCGACAAACAAGCATCGGGTATGTAGGATCCTTCCCACCCCAGGCTGTCAGAATAAAAATTTCAACATCAGTGTAGTGGTGTTTGTATAAGATATGAGAAACATCAAAGAAGCACGATTCCCGAAGCCGATGAGGTTCGATCCCAGCCAGAGAGATTCCAACTTCTAGTGTGAGTACCATGAGACGAATGGCCACCAGACTGGGGACTGCCAACATATATAGGAAGAAGTGGTGACACTATTGAAGAATGGGCATCTCAGAGAATTCTTAAGTGACCGGGCCAAGAACAACTACGCCGCAACCGTGATAACGCGGAACCCTCAAAAGTAGGAGAAGACCTCCTGCGCCAGATGATCAACATGATCGTCGAGGAAATCCGATCAACGGGGTCACCTTCTCGGCAGCAAAAAAGATGAAGATATTAATAACCCATAGCAAGAGACACATGGCAGTCACTGAAGAGGACAACATGTAACGACCCGACCGGTCATTTTGAGTATTACAACCCTACTTCCCCCTTTACTGCTCGAATTGTGCTTTACAGTTGTTGTGTGAATTCTCGAGGTAAATGGTTCGGGTCCGGTGAGGTTTTGGAATGAATTGAAATACTTAGTTCCAAGGTTTAAAGCTTAAGTTAAAATAGTGACCGAATATCGACTTATGTGTAAACAACCCTGGAATGGAGTTTTGATGATTTCAATAGATCTGTATGGTGATTTTGGACTTAGGAGCGTGTTCGGAAAAATTCATTTTAGGTACGTAGTGGAATTAGGCTTGAAATGCCGAAAGATGAATTTTTGGAAAGTTTGACCTAGGGGTTGACTTTTTGATATCGAGGTCAGAATCTGACTCTGGAAATTGGAATAGGCCCGAAATATGAATTGTGACTTGTGCGTAAAATTTGAAGTCATTCCGGATTGATTTGATGTGTTTCGGCACAAGATGTAGAATTTGAAAGTTCAAAGTTCGTTGATTTTGCATTGAGGAGTAATTTGTCATTTCTATGTTTTTATGTGTGATTTAAGGACTCGAGTAGGTCCGCTTTATGTTATGGGACTTGTTGATACAATTGGTTGAGGTCCCGGGGGCCTCGGGTGAGTTTCAGAAGGTTAACGGATCAAATTTGGACTTAAGGGAATGCTGGAACTGCTGCGTACTGGTGTGATCGCACCTATAAAGATTTTGATCGCAGGTGTGAAGCCGCGTGTGCATGAAATAAGCCATAGAAGCAGACCAAGATTGGGAATGGGCAGTGCTGGCAGGTGCGAGGAATTTGCCGCGCCTGCGAGGCCGCAGGTGCGAAGGTGTTGGCACAGATGTAGACTGGGGCTGGCCTGGGGCAAATGCAGGTGCGAAGGGTTTGCGCATCTGCGAGCTCGCAGATGCGAGAAGGGCACCGTAGATGCGAGGTTTTGAAAGGTTGGAATTGACTGTAGGCGCGCAATTTGTTCTGCAAATGCAGATGCGCAGGTGTGAGCCTAGGCACCGCAGGTGCGGAAATGCCTGGGCAGTGTTTAAAACGAGGGTTCCTAGATTTTTTCTCATTTTGGACATTTTGGAGCTCGGTTTGGGAGATTTTGGAGAGAAAATGTTCCACACAACTTAGGGTAAGTGTTCTTAAATCCCTTGTGATTATATTGCATGAATTAATCTTCATTTGTGGTGTAAGCTTATTGAAGCTTCAAGAGAAATAGAAGGAAATTTCTATAATGTCACAAAACAAAATTTTCAAGTTTGAAGGCCGAGTTGTGGTCGGATTTGAGTAATTTTAATATGGTTGAACTTGTAATTGGATGGGTTGTTGTATTTCGTGAGTTTTGTCGGAGTTTGAGATGTGGGCCCCACTGGTATTTTTGGTGCGTAATTTCGGATTTTATGGAAAATATTAGCGTTTTGATATGGAATTAATTCTTATAAATTGTATGGACTGAGTCATTTATTGTGACTAGATTCGAGCCGTTAGGGAGTTGATACGCGCATAATGGGATTTCTGGAGCATTGTTTAGCTTGCTCGACATTGGATTCGGCTTGTTCGAGTTAAGTAACTCTTCTAATCTTGGTGATGAGGGTATGAACCCTGAATATATGTATTATGTGAATTGTTGGGAGGTGACGCACATGCTAGGTGATGGGTGTGTGGGCATGCATTATAGAAATTGTGACATAATTGTTTCTGTGGAATTTTGTAGTTAAATATTCTTGGCATTTTCCATGCGGTTTTATGAGTTAGAGAAATTAAGTTGAAAAGCATATTAAAAATCAAGATTGAGGCTATGTGCCAGTATTATTGGGACCCACAGAGGTCATATTGCTGTGAATTATTTGTTTTAAATTGAAAATTCATACTCAGTCATATTCATTTTATTGCATATTATAACTCAGTTTTATCACTCCATTTTGATGCATATAAATGTTTTGGGCCGAATGCCCTGTTTTACTGAAATGCCAGAGTGGCTTGAGAGGTTTATGGTCGAGTGAGAGCGAGGGCCTGATTTGTGAGGATATTTATGGGATCGGGCAGCACGCCGCAACATGTTGCATATTTATGGGATCGGACTGCACGCTTCAGCATGTTTGATATCAGTCAAGGGCCTGATTGTGAGGATGCGTGTGGATCGGGGTTGCCCGCCTGCAGCATACTTTATTATTATAGCACATGAGTTTTCTGTGCAGCACGTGAATTGTCCGTGCAGATTATAGCACATGGGCTGAAGGAGCCCTTCCGGAGTCTGTACACACCCCCAGTGAGTGCATGTACCTACTGAGTGCGAG
>AWOL01S0032647.1:0-13965 GCA_000715115.1 Nicotiana otophora
CGACCCGAAATTTCCCACCGACGGGACCGTGATGGCGCCTAACATTTCACTTGCTAGGCAAGCCAACATTAGAAAATCGTTAAGCCAATTCCTTATTTCCATTCAGTGAATAACAATAATTAACTAAGATGAAATATAAGAGGTGCGGAATTTTATAAAACTGTATTAATTACTACCACCTGGATCTGGAGTCACGATTCACGAGCATTCTAGAATTTACTACAAGTAATAGTCTGAAAGAAATACAAATGTCGGAATGAAAGAAAACAACAGTGACATAAAAGGTAGATGGGGACTTCAAGGTCTGTGAACGCCGACAGATCTACCTTGAGTCTCCGAACATCGGACCAATAGCAAAATCTCGATCAACCTGAGCCGGTATCAAAGTCTGTACAGAAAGTGCAGAGTGCAGTATCAGTACAACCGATCTCATGTACCGGTAAGTGTCGAGCCTAACCTCGGTGAAGTAGTGACGAGGCTAGGACAAGACACCCACATATAACCTGAACAGTATAATCATGCTAGTGGCAACAATAGTAAATAAAGAAATAACGCAGAAATAATAGGAAGGGAACATACAGTGGGGGAATACAACATAAAGAGTGAGAATAATGAAAAGACAGAATTAAACCGAAAATTCTTAAACGAATTGAGCAATTAAAACAGCAAGGAAAACTTCACAGCATCACCCTTCGTGCTTTTACTTTCAACCTCACCAAATAAATAAATAGAACGGCACGGCATCACTCTTTGTGCATTAAACCTCTCATAATATACACGGCATCACCCTTCGTGCTTTAAACCTCTCATAATATACACGGCATCACTCTTCATGCTTTACACTCTTTCTCACAATATAAATAATGCATGCACGACATCACCCTTCATACTTTACACTCTTCCTCACCATATAAATAAATCACGCATGGCATCACCCTTCGTGCTTTACACTCTTCCTCACAATTCACAGAATCAATAACAATGGATAGAGAGAAGTTTCACAAAGAAATCAATATTTCATCAATGATTACTTTTACAAATTAACATCTCAACCTCGAATCAATATTCACAATTTTATCAACCTTGGTAGAACCGGATACAAGTCTCCCAACATTTCAACAACAACAATAAGCATGGATAACAAGATTTAAGACTATAAATTTACAAAAATAGAATTTCACTCGCATGCTATGACTCGACCACAATGCATAGATGCTCGTCACCTCAACTATACATCGTATTCAACAACAAAACGCGTAGCAAATACTCACACAGTACCTATTCCCTCAAGCCATAGTTAGACACAATACTTACCTCGCTCCGAAGGCCACTTAATTCTCAATCACAACTTTTCCTTTGGAATTCACCTCCAAACCACTCTCATCTATTCAAAAATGACTCAATAATATCAAATATTGCTTAAGAAATCAATTATATTGCATAAATTAAATTTCTCAAATTTTTNTTCCCAAATTTTTCCTCCAAAAAGTTAAAAAATCGACCCCGGGCCCGCTTGGTCAAAATTCGAGGTTCGGACCAAAATCCTTTTATCCATTCACCCCCGAGCTCGAATATATAATTAGTTTTGGAATCCGACCTCAAATTGAGGTCTAAATCCTCAAATTTCGAAATTCCTAAGTTCTACCCAAAAATCCTAATTTCACCATAAAAAATCTAGATTCTAGGTTGAAATCTTGTCATAAGATGTAAAAAATTGAAAGAAAAGAGTTAGGAATCACTTACCTATGATTTGGGGAAGATTTGGTCTTTGAAAAATCGCCTCTTAAGGTTTAGGGTTTTGAAAATATGAAGAATGAATGAAAAATCCCGTCTAAGCCCCTTTTACTCAGCTGCAGGTGTCGCAATTGCGACCTGAGCTTCGCAAATGCGAAGCTCGCAAATGCGAAGGAACAATCGCGATTGCGATGCACTTCACAATCCCGCTGCCTTCGCAAATGTGAGGAAAGTGTTGCATTTGCGACCACTGAACCTCGCAAATGCGAGTAAATGTTCGCATTTGCGAACCTGCCCTTCCCAGACTCCCTTCGCAATTACAAAGGTAACCTCGCAAATGCGAGAACTGCTGGCCCAGGCTTCTGATCGCAATTGCGATGAAAGCCTCGCAATTGCGGACCCTGTTATGTTCGCATTTGCGATGCCTGATCTCGAAATTGCGAGATCAAAGGCCTGCAACAGGTTCAGTTATACCAGCAAAATTTCTAAGTTCAAAATATCTCGTGGCCTATCCGAAGCTCACCCGAGCCCTCGAGGCTCCAAACCAAACATGCACACAAGTCTACAAATATCATACGAACTTGCTCGCGCGATCAAATCGTCAAAATAACACCTATAACTACGAATTTAGCACCAAATCAACTGAAATTCTCAAGAACACTTTAAAATTCATATCTTCTCAATTGGACGTCCGAATCACGTCAAATCAACTCCGTTTCTCACCAAATTTCACAGACAAGTCTTAAATATCATAATGAACCTGTACCGGGCTCCGGAACTAAAATACGGACCCGATACTAACAATGCCAAATATCAATCAATTCTTAAAAATAAATAATTTTCAGACTTTTAATTTTCATCATAAAAGCTTCCCGGAAGCCTGTCCGAACTGCGCACGTAAATCGAGGAGGGTAAAAATGAGATTTGTAAGGCTTAAGAGCGCATATTCGAGTTCTAAAATATAAGATGACCTTTTGGGTTATCACAAATATGGAAGGAGATCTTTGCGTTTGATTCTTGAAGAGAAAAAACCTTATTTTATTTGTGTTTTCAATTTTTATATGTGCTTGACTAGTTTTGGTAAGTTTATGATTAATGGCTAAAGGTTGGTAAGTTAGGACTTATTTGAGACATTTATGTAAGATTCCCAAATTTATTGTCATACAAGGAATACATTTATAAGCAAAAGACAACCGATTGCTAGCATGGGCCAGAAGTAGGAGTGGGCATAGTTTGGGCAAACCCGAAATGCAAATTGAAATCCGAATTTTTTAGATTTTTAGTTTGGATTTTCGGATTACGAGTTGGATTTTGGATTTAATTTTTAAATTTTTGGATTTTGGATTGGATATTGGATTTGATACTTTAGATTTGTGGATATCCGAAAATCCGAAATTTTTATATTTTATTGTTAATCCATTATCCATATGCCAATAGTAACAAGTCCAATACCTTACCCATTAGATATTATCTCATAATATTTAATACTAATGACCGAGTCACTGTTAGAATACTTTCTATTTTGACATAGTTTTATTATTGCTACATTTTAACGGCCTTGTTAATGTCTTTGTTGTATTTCCTTGATAATGATTTCATTACTTGAATACTTTATCTGGATGATTGCAGTGAGAAATGAGGAACTTTTTAGGTAAATTAACATGAATACTTTATTTGGATGTTCATTTTTGTAAGAAGAGGAAACATCTAAACTTATAGGCTCAAGACCGAAAATTCGAAATATGCAAACTGGTTAATCCAAAACCGAACTTGAAAAATCCGATCCAATCCGAACTTATTTGAATTGGATTTGAATTGTCATTTATTTAATCCAAAAATCGAATATCTAAACTGAAATTTTCATATTTAATCTGAACGCCCACCCCTAGCCAGAAGCATCTAGTGTTCCTTATTATATTTCTAGCAATGAAAGAAAGCACAAAAGTGGATAAGGGTAGCAATAGCCAAAACCAAAATAGAGCTCTTAAATTTTGTTACTATAGTAGCTCATCAAATGTCACCAAATTAAATTCCAGCGAAGAAGGCTTAGCTTTTAGAAAATTTTCAGGTTTAGAGTCGTAAAAATTTGAATGGAAAAATAAACCTGATCAAATTAGTAGTTGTGCCGAAATGCACTTTTAGGCGTTAGAAATCTTATAAATAAGTAGTCACATATTTAGATAAAAGGCTAAAAATAAAAATAAATAGTTATCGTATTTGGGAAAAATCAATATTTTTTCTTAAAGTTATTTATATATTTTATTGTAATTTTACATAAAAAGAGATAAATGACTGAAATAGAATAGAAAGATGATTAAAATATATTTTTGGGAAGAATAATTCAGAGATTACACATATTATGATGATACAATCATAAAAGATTTGGTTAAATTAAAAGTGTTTATAAACCGTAAAATCAAAATATTTATCAAATATATAAATAAGCAATTTGATATTTATTAAATATAATAAACCAGTGGCAAATCACCAGTACACGAAAATCTAGTTTCGAAGGGACCGTGGAAGAAGACAGAAAAAGCATTAATATACAAAACATCAATTTTCAATCGAAGGGAAAAAACGGTTGGGATTCTGGGGTAAGTGAAACGTCGCGTTTCTTGTGACTTTTGGGTTTTGTTGGTTAACGAGGTAAATGGAAAAAATAGGAGGAAAAAGATAAATGGAAATCCTAGGCGATGAGATGTGCCACGAGTCCCTGCTTTATATTATGGCAAAATACATAAGTTGCCATCTGATCTATGGCTTAAAGTAACAGGGATTTGGTGTATTGTTCAGATGGGTACTTATGTATTTTGATTATATAGACTAGTAAATTTGTCCGCATTTCGCGTAGCCATAAAAAAATATCATTTAATTTAAGAAATGACGTTTTTGTAATGACTAAAAAGTAATATTGCGATAAATATAAATATTCTTATGTTTTCTATAAAAAACTAATCTACACATGCAAGTCTATAACTTCAACTATACATATTAACATAACATCAATAATAAGGTAAACCAAAACCAATGAAAACTTCACCTAAATTTTGTTATAAATAAAAAATAAATAAATAAAGATAGTCTTAGCCGCCCAACAACAAAGAGCACATAGTAAAAGTACCACAACTATTCCACTTTTCAGGATGTTATTTTGTAACAATTTCTTTATAACTTCGTCGTACACCTTATTTTGTGCAAAAATTCCATGTTTCGAGATTACAAGAAAAAACAAAAATTTTATCTTGCAAAGTCTATCTAATTGATATTAAGTACTAAATACTTAGAAAAAGAAAATAGAAAACACACTTTTCATTTTTTACATGAAGAAGAACATGCACGGACCAACAAAATTACTGTTAATCAAGCCAATGATGTCTCTTAAAATAGTGGTCAGGTCTTTACTATGGTCTTTAAGAATCGGCACACTACCACTATTAAGCACAAGTAATCTTTTCCTGGGGACAAGTTTTAGTTTCGTTGAAGAACGTCCATCTCAATCCGTGTCCTTTTCATCTTAAGATTCCATAGCACTTGTATCATTATTAGAAAGCACGTTCTTCAACTTCATGTCGTAAAAGTGTGCCGGGCAATATTCTTGAATTTTTTAAGAATTGGAAATAGCAAACTTAATCATAAATCTATAACCAAACAAAAATTACTCCTCATAAACAAATGAGTATAACTATAATAATTAAGCCTTAATCTTAAGATCATCTACTTATATTATTGTTCCATTGTAAGTGAACGCTTCTTTTAGTAGATACTTATAGAAAAAAGGTATGATTTTTCTTCAGATCTTTTTTCTTCCCTACACTAAGTTGAATATACTAAAAGAATCTAAAATAGTCAAACATGTAAATAGCTCCGAAGAAAAATAATTAGTAACCTTTTCTTTGTAGGTCCTTTTCACCATCCAAATAAAAAAAATACTGTAATGTAAAATGAGTATATCACAGTACTAATCTCTGCACTAAATGTCAAGCCGAGAAAATTATACCTTGTTATCCCAAAATAGAGTAAAAAAGTTTTTTTTATTTAAATTTTAATAAATTAATAGTATCTAACATAGTTCAAGCTTGCGAATAAAAAAAAAAATAAAGGAAAAAACCTGAAAGAGCCAAGTCTTCTAAAGTGAATGATATGAATTACCTTTTTCGTTGCGTTTTCTTGCCTTCATATTAAAGAAAGACAACTTTCAGCCCATGGGATGAGTATATCAACAAAAACTTCGATGATCATTACTCTATATTATCAGGCAGGAAACATATGCAAACCAGGCAGATATCTTTCATCATCAATAGTAAAAAACAAATTTAAGACCTTAATTTTCTAAGAGAAAGACCAGAAATACAAGTACCGATGGCTTCAAAGAACAAAGGAGGAAAAATGACAACACCTTCTATAAACTTGCCCTCCATTCAAATCTTTGTTATTTAATTGGAATTTTTACCTTCCTATATACTATTTGAAACCTTATTACCCTCCATACTCAAATTTCAATTTAATTACATGGTCATATATAATTACCAATTATATACAAATAAGTTTTAAATGAGTATCTCTTTATATTAGAAATTGAATAAGGAATATCAGTTATTTCCTTATCCCTTTATACTTGCCCACTCTCTCTCCATCTCTCTCTCTTGCAAAGCCTGAAGATTCACTTTGCTTTAGTTGGTCATATGTCTCTCTCTCTTTCTTGCAAAGCCTGAAAACTCATAAGAAATATCAGTTTATGATTTGAAAAGACGAATGCTCAAGGAAGTTAAAATTGCAAAGTCTGATGATTCACTTCGCTTTAGTTGGGCTATAACATATGCGGAGACTTTAATCTCTCTTATTTCTCTGTAGGATTATAAATTTTGAAGGTGTTTGACTCTCCACCATTGGCAGCCATTAAAAAGCTTTGAAGCTTTGAAATAGAATTTGGGTTTTAAAAAACCATTATTTATTTGGATTGGGTGTTGTTGCAAACAATTAAAAATATTATTTGGAGTTTATATCTCAATTTTGAGGGTGTTTTGGTGAATATTAGACTTGATTTTGGCTGAATTTGAGATTGAAACTCGAAGAAGAAGAACACATGACATACAATATACTTACAAAATTGTAGTAAAGTTGTACTATAATTGTATATAAATTGTATTCTGTTATAGTTATATATATTTTTTTATTTGAATGTTGTATGAAAGTTAAAAAATAGTTGTATAATGTATGAATCGTTGTATAAAATTTATATTTAAGTTATCGATACTATTTTTTTACATAAAGTTGTTGATATGTATCAAAATTGTATTAAGAGAGTAAGTTCTGATTGGAATTTTAGAGAGGAAGAAGCACACACCACAAACAAAATATATACAAATTAGATACAAAATATATACAAAAGACATATTGTATAAAAATTGTATTTAAGTTGTATGATATTGTAGTTATATTTTACTGGGTAGAAATAATGTATAAAAGTTGTAGATAAGTTATAAATAAGTTGTATAATATATAATTAGTTGTATGAAATTTATTTTTACTATGTATGTTATTGTAGATATTCAAATTTGCATTAAATTTGTACGAAATTTGTTTTTAATTTGTATGTTGCTGTACCATATATTGTTCTTTTCTTAGTTGATTTATTAAGGAAATAAAATCAGAGAATAAATTCCAAATCATAAATTCTAAAGATAACACATAGCTAATATACTAGATGTAATTACCCAACTGGTCATTTTAACTTTTAGAACCCCATTCCCTAAAATAAAATTTCTCATATGTGCTTTTAATGATTATTGACTTACGGGGATAGTTGGTTCGGGATTTGGAAACGTTTGAGTTGAAATCGGAACACTTGGTTCCTTAAGTTAGCCTTAAAATGTCAAGTTTGACTTCGATCAACATTTTGAGAAAACGACCCCGGAATTGGGATTTGACGGTTTCAATAGGTTCGTATGATGATTTTGGACTTGGGCGTATGTCCGAATCGGGTTTTGGATAACTCGGGAGCATTTGACGCTTAATAGTAAAAACTAACTATTTGAAGGTTTAAAACTTCTTTAAATTTGGTTTGGAGTAGAATTTTGAGTAATTAAAGTCCGTTTGGAATTTCGAGTTTGGGAATAGTTCCGTATAGTGATTTAAGACTTGCACGCAAATATTCGTGTCATTCCGAGTAGTTTAAGTATATTTCGGCGCATTGGAAGTAAATTGAAGAACTTGAAATTTTTAAGTTTGAATCAATTTGGTTTAGGGTATGATTCTTAGATTTGATGTTGTTTTACGCGTTCCGAGAGTTCGAGCGAGACCGTTTTATGATTTCAAACCTGTTGGTATGTTCGGGCGGGGCCCCGAGGGTCCCGAGTGTTAACCGGACGAGGCTCGAACCAATTTCGGACTTGGGAGAAAAATGCTCAAGCTTTTTGCTTCTGGTACGTTTGCACCTATGCTTGGACAGTCGCAGATGCGAGCTTCAATCGCAGAAGCGGAAGGGGGAAAGAAGGCCTGCCATCACAGGTGAGGAACATTGGGCGCACCTGCGAACGCGCAGGTGCGAGAATTTTTGCGCAGATGCGACTGTGGCCCAGGCGAGTGGAACTCGCACCTGCGAGGAATTTCTGCAGGTGCGAAAGCCACAGGTGCGGTACCCCTTCCGCAGGTGCGAAACCACTGCTTGGCAGAATGGTTAAAAATCGGGGCTCAAATATTTTGAGCCCATTTTTCTTCTATTTTCGGGCGATTTTAGAGTTTTTGAGAAGAGAGTTCAACTAGCAATTGAAAGGTAAGTTAATTCCACACTCCTTGAGTTAAATACATAGATTATAGGTAGATTATAACTAGTAAATCTTAGAAATCAATGGTTTAGGTGAAAAACCTAGATTTTTATAAAAATGAGATTTTAACCACGAAAATGGTTATGGAATTGGATAGAAATTATATATTTGAGTTCTTGAGATTATGGGTAACGTTTTCATCCGAAATATTTCCAGAATCCGGGCACGTGGGCCCGGGGTGAATTTTAGAAATTTTATCATTTTGGATAGAGTAATTTATTTAATAGATGAATTTTAAATTATTGAACATATATTAATTATTTTATATAACTTTTGGATAGTTTCAGAATTTTCGCCATTGAATCGAGAATTTTACGCGACGCGATAATCGAAAAGTAGACTTTGTGACGAGGTAAGTCTCTTGTCTAATCTTGTGGGGGGGAAATTACCCCATAGGGATTAAATTAAATAATTGTTGCTAATTGCAGGGGCTACGTACGCACGAGGTGACGAGAGTCCGTGCGTAGCGACTATAAATGCTAAAGTCCGGGTAGTTTAGGACTCAAAGCATGAATTACTTGTGTAAATTGTATTCCTTGATTATGAATTGTTAGATAAAGTCACTAAAGGATGAAAATCTCATATGCTTGATTTTCTGTTTAAATCAATTAGTTATTAAAAGAAATTGATCTCCTCCCGAATTTATCTCATAATAAATATACTCTCATTCCGGAGGTACATAAGAAAATGTCCTCATTTCTTGTGGAGCGGGCCGAACGCCTCGGCAGGATAGATGCATTTATGGATCGCGCCGCACGTCCCTCAGCAGTGTACGCGACACTCTAAATCGGGTCGTACGTCCTCGGCAGAAATCGTGCTTAATAATAATAATTACACGATACTTAAATAGTTATTCAACTTGCGAAGCTAATTGATAAATTGGAAAATCCTTATAATTTAATGAATTATTATTCTTACTTGTTAAAGAATAAATTGTTATTCCGGTAAATAATATTTAATTGATAAATTAGAAATTATTTGAATTGATAGGATTTAATTTACATATTGAGAATTGTTGCACTTGAAGGAATTTGATTATTTCCGCTGATTAAATAAATTATTTTAAATTTTGTAAATCATGCTGATTTAAATATCCTAGTTTTATTTCAATTATTGTTATTGACCCATAGTGAGTGTCAAAGTCGGCCATCTCGTCTCTACCACTTCGAGATTAGGCTTGATACTTACTGGGTATATGTTGTTTTCGTACTCATACTACACTTGCTGCATATTTTTTTATGCAGGACTTGAGGCAAGTACTAGTGGGGGACCTATCGTCTTACACCCACGTTATCCAGGGGCATAGTGGTGAGCTGCACTTTATGAGCCGTTCTGCAGCTACTAGTGTCTCTCCTTGTATTTTCATTCTGTCTATTTTTATTTCAGACAGTATTTGAAGTTTTGTATAATCTACTAGATACTCATATACTTGTGACACCAGGTCTTGGCACACACATTGGTAGAATTTGGGTTTTATTATTTTCTTTGTTTTAAATTTTGTCAGTATATGCTTAATTTATTAAGTTGGCTTGCCTAGCTGTAGTGTTGGGCGCCATCACGACCTTTAGGTGAAATTGGGTTCTGACAACATGGTATCAGAGCCCTAGGTTCACATAGGTCTCACAAGTTATGTGCAGGCCTAATAGAGTCTTGCGGATTGGTACGGAGACGTCTGTACTTATCTTCGAGAGGCTATAGGGTGTTAGAAAATTTCCTTTCTTCATATTCCATCGTGCAATTGATGTAGTTCTAAATATCCTTCTCTTATTCTCTTACAGATGGTGAGAACGTGCTCGAATGAAATTGGGTCGTGACAACATGGTATCAGAGCCCTAGGTTCACGTAGGTCTCACAAGTTAAGTGCAGGCCTAATAGAGTCTTGGGATCGGTACGGAGACGTCTGTATTTATCTTCGAGAGGCTATAGGGCGTTAGGAAATTTCCTTTCTTCATATTCCATCGTGCAATTGATGTAGTTCTAAATATCCTTCTCTTATTCTCTTACAGATGGTGAGAACGCGCTCGAATGAAGTTCTAGACCTGGGAAGAGCTACTCCCCAGTTGCTAGAGACCGAGGCCGAGAGAGGGCTCCAGCCCGTGGTAGAGGGCGAGGACATCCCAGGACTGTTCCAGTTATGCCACTAGTGGGTCCAGCAGAGAATCCCATTATTGAGGGGCAGGGTGAGGTGTCTGTGGCAGAGCCAGCTCCGGTGGATTTCACATCTGCACCGGGATTTCAAGATGTCATGGGTCGTATGCTGACCCGTATCTTCCTGGACATGTATATTCCACTCTCCCAGAGGGAAGAGTTGCAGTTTCAGTTTGAGCTGCTCCAGAAAGGTCAGATGTTAGTGACTGATTATGAGGCGAGGTTTTCTGAATTATCTCGCCATGCACTTATGATACTCCCTACTGAGGCGGAGAGAGTGCGGAGGTTTGTAGTCGGTTTACATATTGGTATTCAGGCCACTATGGCTCGAGAGGTGGAAATGGGTACTTCTTATGAGCGAGTTGTGGAGATAGCCCGGAGGATTGAGGGTGTGCATTAGTGGAGACGAGAGCAGATTATGAGAGATAAGCGGTTCAGGTACTCTGGAGAGTTCAGAGGTGCTCTGTCTGGGGGCAGATGTCAGTTCGTAAGGGGGCAGTCTAGCAGACCCCCATTTCCAGCACCACCACCTCCTCGAGGTGCTCCAGTGCGACCTTATCTCAGTGCTATACCAGAGAGTTCCTACCGCCCACCAGCTATTCAGGGTCCTCCCAGTGGGTATTCAGGTCCCCAGGGCCAGACTCTTAGTCAGCAGCCCATCGCACTAAAGATTTGTTATGAGTGCGGGGATCCCAGTCACATGCGAAGGTTTTGCCCCAAGCTTTGGGATAGACCAGTACAGCAGGGTCAACAGCCTATGCTTACCGGACTAGTTGCTCCACCAGTAGTCCGACCACCAAGAGGTGGAGGACAGGTGGGTAGGGGTCGTCCTAGAGGTGGAGGTCAGCCAGGTGGAGGCCAGCCAGTTGGCGTTCCAGCTCAGTTCTATGCTTTTTCGGCTAGACCAGATGCAGAGGCCTCAGATGCTGTAATTACAAGTATTATTTATGTTTGCGGCAAAGATGCCTCAGTATTTTTTGATCCAGGATCCACGTATTCATATGTGTCATCTCTATTTGCTCCATTCCTGGGTGTTTCTTGTGAGTCCTTGAGTACTCCTGTTTACGTGTCCACTCCTGTAGGCGATTCTGTTATTGTGAGCCGGATCTACCGCTTTTGTATTATTACATTCTGTGGTTATGAAACTAGAGCAGATCTCTTATTGCTTGAGATGATCAACTTTGAAATTATTTTGGGTATGGACTAGTTATCTCCATTTCATGCTATTCTAGATTGCCATGCCAAAACTGTCACCTTGGCTATTCCATCTTTGCCTAGGCTGGAGTGGAAGGGTTCGTCGGTTAGTTCATTTAATCGGGTTATTTCTTTTATAAAGGCTCAACACATGGTTGAGNTCTGTGGTTATGAAACTAGAGCAGATCTCTTATTGCTTGAGATGATCAACTTTGAAATTATTTTGGGTATGGACTAGTTATCTCCATTTCATGCTATTCTAGATTGCCATGCCAAAACTGTCACCTTGGCTATTCCATCTTTGCCTAGGCTGGAGTGGAAGGGTTCGTCGGTTAGTTCATTTAATCGGGTTATTTCTTTTATAAAGGCTCAACACGTGGTTGAGAAGGGTTGTTTGGCTTATCTAGCCTATATTCGGGATACTACTGCAGAGACTCCGTCTATTGATTCAGTGCCAGTAGCTCGGGAGTTCTCCGATGTATTTCATTCGGATCTTCCAAATATGCCACCTGATCATGATATTGATTTCTGTATTGACTTGGCTCCAGATATGCAGCCTATATCTATTCCACCGTATCGCATGGCTTTGAAAAAATTGAAAGAATTGAAAGAACAACTTGAAGAGTTACTAGCCAAAGGGTTCGTCAGATCGAGTGTATCACCTTGGAGTGCACCGATATTATTTGTGAAAAAGAAGGATGGAACAATGCGAATGTGTATTGATTATCGCCAATTGGACAAAGTTACTATTAAGAACAAGTACCCGTTGCCGCATATTGATGATCTATTTGACCAGTTGCAGGGTGCTAGGGTATTCTCTAAGATCAACTTGAGGTCGGGGTATCATCAGTTGAAGATTCGAGATTCGGATATTCCGAAAACTGCTTTTCGTACTAGATATGGTCATTATGAGTTTCTGGTAATGTCTTTTGGTTTAACTAATGCCCCGACAGCGTTTATGGATTTGATGAACAGGGTATTCATGCCATATATTGATTTATTTGTCATTGTCTTCATTGATAACATTTTGATCTACTCGCGCAGTAAGGAGGAACATGAGCAGCATATGAGAGTAGTGCTTCAGACATTGCGGGAACAAAATCTATATGCTAAGTTCTCTAAATGTCAGTTTTGGCTAGAGTCTGTAGTATTTTTGGGACATATTGTATCGGGCGAAGGTATTAAAGTTGATCCTAAAAAGATTGAGGCAGNCCAGAAGGGTGTTCAGTTCCGAATGTCCGATGATTATGAGTCAAGCTTTTAGAAACTCAAGACAGCATTGACTACAGCACCAGTGTTAGTGTTACCTTCCGGTTCGGGGATGTATATAGTGTATTGCCACGCTTTACGCGTTGGTTTGGGTTGTGTATTAATGCAGGAAAGGCGAGTTATTGCATATGCTTCACGTCAGTTGAAGCCCCACGAGCAGAATTATCTGGTACATGATTTGGAGTTAGTTGCGATTGTTCACGCCCTTAAGATTTGGAGGCATTATCTTTATGAGGTGTCCTGTGAAGTTTATACTGATCATCACAGTTTGTAGCATTTGTTCAAGCACAGGGACTTAAATTTAAGGCAGCGCAGATGGCTGGAATTACTAAAAGATTATGATATTACTATCCTATATCATCCAGGTAAAGCAAATGTAGTTGCAGATGCCTTGAGTAGAAAGGCGGAGAGTATGGGTAGTTTGGCTTTCATTTCAGCAAAAGAGAGGCCATTACCTTTGGATATCCAGTCCTTGGCTAACAGACTTGTGCGGTTAGATATTTCAGAGCCCAGCCGAGTTCTTGCATGTGTCGTAGCTCAGTCTTCACTATTTGAGCAGATCAAGGCTCGCCAGTATGATGACCCACACTTAATGGCTCTTCGAGAAACGGTACTACGAGGTGGTGCCAAGGAAGTCACTATTGGTGCAGATGGTGTTCTGCGACTCCAGGATCGTCTGTGTGTTCCTAATGTGGATGAACTGAGGAAAAAGATTCTAGAGGAGGCACAAAGTTCTCGGTATTCTATTCATCCAGGTGCTACGAAGATGTATCGTGACTTGAGGCAGCATTAT